>NW_022046131.1:0-77063 GCF_001654015.2 Drosophila navojoa | reverse complement strand
ATGTATATACTTTGTGGGGCCTGCCACGCCTCCTTCTGCCTGTTACATACTTTTATCAAAACCATTATACCTCGATTTCCCATTGAAAATGGGTTCAGGGTATAAAAAGTCAAAAATAATAATAGAAAACAATCAAGCAGACGTTCGATGAGCATGGTCAACTAGCAGAATACCCTGTAGGAAAAGCATACCATATTTTCATGCTGCACATATATTGCAGCTTAGCTTTTACATTCCCTGGAACTTAAGTGCCCAATCTAAGTACTGTAGTATAAATTAATATTAGAATATCGGGGAAAAACTGTTAGTTAACTTTAAAAAAAATAAAAATAAAAATAAATAAATTTCAATGAGTTCATTAAGGAAATTTCCCTTATATAAAATAATTGCTTAGGACTAAGACAACCTTCGATTTTCTTAGATGATTGAGATGCAAATGATTTTCTGATTATGAATATTGATATTTATTAATTTATTAATATTAAACATTTATTTTATTATTGAATTAGTTCTAATATACGATATACTTATAACGACGATGATAATATTGATATGCATGCATAGCAGATATCCTCTTCTTCAGCCTTGTCGTGCTCTTCCCACTAGAACGTGCTGCAGCATCAAAGGGCACAAGCGCAAGCAGCATTAATATTGATAACAATATCCAAGGCATCAAAGCAGTTTAGCCAGCTATCACGCCCTCTTCAATCCGCACTCTGTTCACGAGGGCATCCAAAAAGACAAAAATAAACGCATGACAGAGACGAGCCGCATGCAAAGTGGAGGCGGCGGCTGCAGCGGGTCACGCCCATTCACGATAGTTGAGTGCGCGTGACACGAAAGGGGATCAAAATCCAAATCAATAAACTGCCAAACATTGTGTCGAAAGGCTGCGTGCCACAACTATCAAAAAAAAAAGAGAAAAAAAGAAGAAAAACAATTGCATTTCACTTGCAGCAGCTTGAAAATTGCTTGCAACATGAGAGAATCAATGCGAAGTGGAGTGGAGTGGAACGTCTCCTCCTTGCCGCCCTTCGACCACAACCACCATCCCATCCACATGCCCCCCCACTCTGTGTCCATGTCTTTGTGTGCGACAATGGCGTGTGTCAAATGCCATACAACATGATATCTATCAAATTGCTGGGATTTTAGCTTATGCTGCTTTCCAACAGCAACAGCAACGACAAGAGAAACAGCAGCAGCAGCAACAACAGCAACAGCAACAGAAAACAAAAGCTGCTGTGCTTGGCAATCATTATAATTGTCGCTGTCATCAATCGTTGAATGATTATCCACGCCTCCGGCTGATCCTCGTGGTTGGGACATTGATGCCGCTTGCTCCCGCTTGCTCCCGCCATGCTTTACATGCGCCAGCCGATCCGATGCGAGGTGTCTGCCGCAAACATATTGGCCCCATCAATGCATTGCGATGCTGCCGTACAGACCAATTGTGGCACTGCCAGCAGCTGACACGTTCAGCACATCCAGTGGCATTGACATATATGTACGTACGGCTGCAATGAGGCTTACAATGATGAGGCTACACCAATGATACTGGTAGAGTACTTTTAATGGTGATCAGGATAAATGGCTGAAGTCGGGACACTTTCAAGCTAAATTAATATAATTGCATATATACAAAAGTATATTAGATACAAGTATTTACAGACATAAAATTGAAATCAAGCCAAACACATGCGCGGATACCGAGTTAACGCTAAAACAATGATAGCTCATTTCGTTATTTTTTATCGATAGAAAACTTTATCGGAAATCAGTCAAAAAATTATATCTTCTACATCTTTAAAGCTAGAGTCTCCATATATTAAATATGTTTTGTTGAGCTTTGGTAGAGCTTTCTTACTTCCTTTATTTTCATTTTATTTGCAATCTTACAACTAAATTGTACATTAAATAAGCAAAATTTATTAACAATAACTAAGAAAAGGTCAGTCTATACAATTACACATTTACATCTACTCTCCGATTGACAAGTCCAGAACGTGAAATCCTTTTAACCGCCATCGGTTATAATTTTATTCTCTAGGAGTCGTCGCACTGGTCATCTAGCCTTTTTTTTATATATGCCTCTGTGCTCCTCTCATTGGATGCCGAAGTTTGTCCAATACCACAAGGGGCATAACGCTGGTTGACTTTACAATTTGCCAACAGATCAGATGAAGCCAATAGAAAATCTTTGGGGCATCTTTACTCAATGGTCTTATCCAAACTGAAAGCTATTTCCTAATGAAACTGTATTAAAAAAAAATTTCATTAAGAATTGGAACAATTAAACATCCAAATACTATAAATAATAAACCATTCTAAAATACAAATAAATAAAATAATGCAGTAAATTTTCAATATGTAAGTGTTTTATTTTCCAAATTAAATTTCAGTCAAATGTATTTCTGTGAACTGTGTTAGTCAGCGTGTGTCTCCATATCCACATCAATATCCATATCCATGTCCATGTCCAAATTCCAGGTAGTTGGCTCTTTTGTTATATCTGTTACAAGCGTTCAAAACCTCGTCTTTATGAACAGCTGTTTACAATTTAAGTATTGCCGGAAACAGCTGGGCAGACTTTGTAATTGAGTCGATCACCAACCGCACAAAATAAACATCCAGAATTTTCAAGAATATTTCAATGATAGTTCTTGCGACAATTTAAATACAGAATATATTAAATACTTCTTCCACTCAAGTCGACACATTGGTCCCCAAAAGCTGTCGAGCAAACCCTCCATAAAAAGAAAAAGATGAAGAAGGATAAAATAACGACAATGTGAATGTAAATAAACAAAAAATATTCGATCGAACCAATAGAGTATTGATTTGGTAAAACAACAGATGTAATTGTAGAATAATGAATTTTAATTTTAAACACGACTTCGAAGCCCCCAACTAATATTGAGAAACAAGCAGCTAATACATAGAATGCTTAAACACCTTGACCTCCCACCGGAGGACCGCTCTTCACTTTTACCATTATAAAAAGAAATGTGAATAGACTTTTCTTAAGTCCCGCTGGTGGCATGCCTTCAGTGAAAATATTCGAAACCGACACATCAAATGCAGAAACAGAGACTGTCAGCATACTGCAGGAGATATTAAACAAAATTGTCACACAGGTAAAAAAAAAAAAAAAACATCTTCGAAAACCCCGACTAAATTGTTGATTTGGTCACAACAGCTTCCACTACAATTGCACACACGTACTCAAAATAGTATTCTATTTCCAATGGATAAATTTATACTGCAGTCTATTGGAAATTTATGAATACCTTGAGCGTGGTGCAATTCCAAAAAAGTTATCATTATTATTACAATAATGAATAACAAAGAGTAGAAGTTGTCACAAACCCAATAGGATGGTAAACCTGGCTAGCAAAACGAAGCACAGATTTAAATGTTAACCATCTCATGGCTTGAAGCCATTCAAGGGGCGAGATCTCGACGACTCTTTGGTCTGAGATACTTTTAACAAAACACGCTTATTTCAAAATAAATAAGCAAATCGCCCAAAAAAAAAAAAATGGCAAAAAAAAACCAACTTCCCCTCCCGCTAGCGTACACAAAGTGTAAGATGGGACGGCCTCGACGCTATGGTCGGCTATTATACATACTTGTTTATAATAAATAAACAAGCAAACCGCCAGCACAGTCGCAAGACTGTATGTGGCGGACCTCGACTCGAAAGTCGAAATAATAATCACATTATACATGTAATTACATAATAAGCCGCCCGAAAAGCCAAAATTTTATCTGCGTTACCATCGACGGTGAGCTAAAACCATTTGGGAATTCGAAGGCCAGCACTTGAAAAACCACAGTGAGCTGCGTGTTGCCTACTTTTGTGCGACGAATGTAGAAAAATCTAGATTCAGTTACTCAGCAGTTTTTTTATAGCCTGAACACATTGAAAATGGTAAATAAGGGTATTTATTTAATTTAATTTTTAAATATTTGTTTATTTAATTAAATGAGTTTTCTATTTCTCTTATATTTTTTAATACATCGAAATTTTAATTTTAATTTAATTTAATTCTTGACTAGAGTTTTCTTACTTGTTTCTTTTTTATCCCTGAACCCATTGAAAATGGGAAATCGGGGTATAATGGGTTTGTTGAAATGTATGTAACAGGCAGAACGAGGCGTGGCAGACCCCACAAAGTGTATATATTCTTGATGAGGGCGACGAGCTGAGTCGATTTAGCCCTGTCCGTCAGTCTGTCCGTATGTTTGAACGCGTCGATCTCAGAAGATATAAGAGCTAGAGACTTGAACTTTTTTTAGAATGTCCGTATATATCGTGCGGATATCGAGTTTATCGCTAAAAAACGATGACTCATCCCGTTTTCGAAAATCAGTTATAAAATGATATCTACATACATCTTTCAAGCTAGAGTCTCCAAATTTAAAATACATATTAAGATGCATTTTGTACACTATTGATTTTTGTTAAAATTTACCCCGCACCCAGAGACTACATACGATTAAGCATTATGATTACGTTCTGAAAGTTTCATTAAGATTGTACGTATAGAAATTAAATTATTCAACAAATGAATTCTTATAAAATTGCCAGCACTGCAGCGCAGCCCAAGCGCAGTCGTCTGTGTGTTTGTGTGTGCGCATTATTATTGAAATATCAGTTGCTTCAAGGGTTCAGGGGATCTCGTAGTCGAGCAGTCTCGACTAGAGCCTTCTTACTCATATAGCTGTAATATGCTCCAAAAATAGGCGAACAGCCTCCGCTGCCCTCCTAACAGCTATATTTCGCGAATGTGTGTTGTTGGTAATAAAAATACTTGAAATCAAATTCAAAAAAATTGCGAGCATATTAACAAATGCATTATATTTGCTTACACAGATATTGATGCAGAGCACAACAATGGGGCCAAAATATGTGCGTGTGTTTGTTTTGGCCATAAATCAACATTCTATCGCATTGTATTAAAAACTTAGCATTGGGCACATTCTGCACCCATTTCAATGCCAATCGTTTGACTGCCAGCCTCCCAGATAAAGTCGAAATTATATGAGCATTTTATGGCCAGGGCCCCAGAAATCAGTCAGTTGTGAATTGAAACGTTGCACGCACCAGGAGAGTGTGAGACCGAGCATCTGCCGCCACTTCACTAGCAGAGGAACGGGTAGAAGCAGAGCCAGAGCCAGAGACAGATATAGGGGCAGAGGCAGAGGCAGAGGCAGAGGCACAGGTTGGCCCTTTATGCTCAAGGACTGAATGTCGATGAATACGATATGATACGTTTGATGCGTGCGTGTGTGCGTGGGTGGAGGGGGCAATGTTTGTCGATGTGTCTCTCTGTGTGTGGGTGTGGGCGTGGGTGTGTTGTTGGTGTGCATGCGAGAGAGTGTAAATATGTGCGTTATATAGCAAACGCAAGACTATTACACTCGGGCAAAAGGAGGAGCATTTCAAACAGTTGAATATTTGGCTTACCGAATTTATTATATTTAAGCTTTTGTTGGAGCAGTAAGAGACAATTTAGTCTAATATAATAGGCATATTTAGCAATTCAAAAGAAAGACAAACATAGGCTAGTCGGAAGCTTAGAACTCAAACTGCTATGTTGCTTAGGCTAGATCTATATATAGCAGAATGTCTTATTATATTGAGATAGAATGAAAGAGACATTATATTTTTTTTTTTTTTTCGGCATAAACATATCAAGAGCTATGTCCAAGCACATAAGATTAGTTTAGTGCACTGATACAGACACTTGCCAGACGCGGATGATGTTGTCGGATTAGCTGGCGAACTCATCAAATATGAAGACACATCATATATGCACAGTGAACGATATATTTGCTATAAAGATATTATACGGATCAAAGATATATATATATATATATATATTTATTTATTTATTTATATATCTATAGCGCATATACCAATCCAGTCATTGATCATTCTCCAACTAAGCGTGTATTCGAGTGCTTTTAAGGTCTCACGCATACATATATCATCTATATCATATCGAAGAGCAGTCAAGGACCGGCGTATATCATATTGAACCACTTGATAGTAGTGAATTGTTTCCGGTTCGCTGTTTTTGGTTTATTCGAGTTTTGGTTTTGGTTTTTTTTTTTTTTTTTCATTTTCTCTCTCACTCGTTTTTTTTTGCCACTCCCTTGAGTTTTTCATGTTGATTGCGTTTGAATTTCCGCTAGCTGTTCCGATATACTATGTAGCTATGCCTGCCATTCATCGATGTGTTTCTTTTTCATTTTTTTTACTCTCGATTTTTTTCCTCTTTTGCGAAATTCAATGAATTTGAGGAATACACAAATCTGAAGAGCGCGCAGCCACGCTGCGTCTTTGACACAGTCACACGGGCGCAAATAGACAAGCAAGGTGGGGCGTGTGGGGGGCGAGGGCGTGGCTGTTGCATGCACGATGATACACAGCATGCGGTATATATGGTGTATATACATATATGGTCTATGGTGTGCGGCATACGGTGTATGCTATACGTTGTATGGTATATGGTGTGCGCTGTATGGTATGATGTATGGTGTATATGGGCTAGCCGTGCTGGTACAAACATGTTTGCATTTCAAATTCGACCGTCAGTTCCTTTCAGAGCGACCGTAGGCAGCATGCGAAATTGGAGGCCACATACGAATACGACTACGAAAACGAATGCGAATGCGAAAAAGGCCCAAAATAAACGCAATCACAAAGAAAGAAGATGGAGGAGAGCGAAGGGCTGGCTAAATGTCTGGCTGACTCTCTGACTGGCTGCCGTCGTGTTTGCTCCTGTAAATTGAGCACCCCGCTCAGTGGGCGGCTGACGTGAGTTTATTAACGTTTGGTTTGGGCGCCAGCCAACATTTTCGACTCAATGACAGCAAACATTTACATTTTGCATGTTGTCAGCGCTCGATTCACTAACGCCCCCATTTTGGGCAACCCATTCTGAGAAGGCTTTCCACTCTGCCCACTCTATCACCCAGCCTCTCACCCTCTCGCACTCTCTCTCTCTCTCTCTCTCTCTCTCTCTCTCACTCTGTGCTTCTCTGCCCTGACCCCTTTTCACTTTTGAATTCAGAGCCTTTGTAACTGAGGATTTACTTAGCATCAAAGTTCTTTGTTACTTTTGCACCTTTCTTGCTGCTGCTGCTGCTGCTGCTGCGGCTGCTGGGCTGTCAATTGATAAGACTCAATGTATATATGTATATCAAAGCCAGCCAATATTTATTCAGGTCTAGTCAAGCGGCAACTTTATGTGAACAAAAAAATAAAGTTTTAACAAAAATGCTTAACATTTCGTTGACTAAATGGAAAATATTTGTTTGCATTTGAATTCTTAACTGAGGCAATTTATTGTGTTTTCAGAAGAAAAGAAAACCAATTAAAACAATGACATCAAACTAAAATATAATTAAGCGAAATCTTTGGTAAAATTAATTTATAATAGTATAAAGTATTATAATCTTGTTCAGTCTGAATGTCTTACAATTCAAATACTCTTAAGGCTTATATAACGTCATTCGACTGCAGCTCAATAGCCAAGACACGCGCCCTTTTCGATCTCAGTCAAGTAGCAAAGCTTAAGCCTATGCACAAACCACAGCCAAGACATTAGCTCAGTTTGATCTAGGTCGTCATAGCTGAAGCCTGGCCACGAACCACAGCTAAGACACGAGCCCACTGATCAGAGCAAAATGAAGAGAGAGCGCAGAGCATGTCAAACTGTGGCTTGCTCTTGTTAGCTTCAACAAAGTAACAACACAACTACTGATATACTACTGATACTCAACACAAACTGCTGATATGCCTATCTTCCGCTTATCAAGCTTATGAAGCTTGCCCCCATAAAGCTGTGCTCTTCACAACTGAAACAAAACTGAGGCCGTCAAGCTAGTTATCAAATCAGAAGATTTTTACTGGAAAAAGAGCGCTAACTAATTAGACTTATATACAAATATTCACATATACATTCATTTATATATATAAACATATATAGATCTGTATCTGTATTAAAAATGCATTTTTGATTACTCAGATGTTGATTGTAATTAAGCCCCACTTAAGAGCCTATAGAGCACTGTTTAGACTCATAATTAAATCGCGTCATGTGCCTAGCAATAAAAACAATAACACGCTCAAGTAAATAAAACTCAGCAGCTGTTTATCGGATTGGGAATCTTTTGTCATCGATTGAAGTGTGTTTAATTGGAGTAGGAGCCACGTCTGCTGCACTGGGCGATGGGAATGCAGGTGCCAGCGGAGTCGCGGGCAAAGCCTTTGTTGCAGTAGCAGCCGTCGGGGCAGCGAATATGCCTGATCAGGCAGGGCTGGTTCAGCGTAGCGCACTCCGTCTGGCAGCTGGGACCGCAGGGCAGAAATGTCTCGTTAGCCGGGCATGCGCGAGGCGCTGCAAAGGATTATCAATCGTTACGCATTAGCATTAGGCCAAGCAATGCGCCGCTCACGCACTTACTGATGGGCACCTGGGCAGCTACCAAGGCCAAGAGGCAGACACCGAGCAGCAGGCACTGAGCACTGAACACTTTGCACGCAGACATCTTTTGGGCTTCTCTTGATTTCCTGAAATGCTTCCAGTCGCAAAACTCGTTGGCAACTGAACTGATTTGCATGAGTCGAGCGTGTTTTAATCAAGATGTTTAACCAAGATAGTATTGAGTTGCTCGCTGGGGAAGCACCTGGCCAGACAATGACTCATTTTAATCATTTTTATTGTACCGAGCCCGCAAAGTATGCTACAAATCAGAGAAATATACATTAAATTTATATAGGTATAAATATATTATATATAAATATGTATAGATATTTTGTATATTTGTATATTTTTGTTAAACAAGTGTTCTTCTACGTTTATTTTTACATTTAGTGGAAAGGATCTGAGTTAATGTATATAGAAATATATTAAATTATAGTAATATATATACATAGAGAAGAATTATTATTATATTTGCTAAAATTGTTCTATATATTATAGGCAGATCCACTAGATGGACAGTCTGCTTTTCCCTGGCTTGGTAGTCAGATATCTGGCTAGACCGTTACGATGATAGCTGTGTAACATCGTCCACCTGATATACTGATATATTATATTATTAGAAATTTGCTTTAAGATGACTAATTGACTAATTTTTTCTTATTTTATTTTATATAATATTAATTTGATTAATAACATAATTTTCATAATAAATAATATATTTTTAATAGTTTATTCCAGTTTTTTTCAGTTCAATTTATTGCAATTTCTAGTCTTCTAGGCTCACCTTTGCTTCAAGCCTTCAATTTTGCGCCTGTTCGTACCTCAATTCTATTTTTACTGCCTAAAGAGAGTTTGCTGAGGCCCGTCAGCATTACCTTCATTATTAGTAGTTTCTAGAACAATGTCTGTCCACCTGCCTGAAAAGCTGAATTCATGTATGCTAACAAAATCAAAGAGATAGGCAGAAGTACAGAAGTAGATGGAACTGACTGGTATTATTGGTAGGCAATATTATTGCTATACCCTTCAGCAACTCCCTCTTTGATTTGCCATAGGAACATAGATCATAAGATCTTTCATACATACATATTCCACTCTACGATTACAAAGTGCAACTTGAAATCGAATATTCACTGTTATCGATCGTCGTTTCTCTCCAGCAATCTGGCTACACTGAGTGCTGCCAGATCAGCGCCAAATCGCACGCATCTGGCAGCGTCAGCTGAGCGACTCGAACAGGTAAACGGGTCGCAATACTTGTTATAGCTCTGTACCTGTTTTTCGTTTCGTTTTGTGGCGCTCTCTCGCTCTGTTCGCGAGTCGCCGTCTCCTTCTTCGCGTTCGCCTTAGTTGAGTTTTGCATGCGGCGCGTTCAACAACGAGGCAAAAAGCGTAACGCGATTCGGTTCATTTTTTTCATTAATTTTTGTTGTTGTTTATTTATTTACTTACTATTTTTTTTTTAATTTGTGTTCGGGCATCTCGACAACAACAACAACAACGGGATATAAAGTGAATATTTATTTGATTGTGCCGTGTTCTGTGTGCCAAAGCGTGAGTTGCCTTCGCCAAGCCAAATCTCTGACATGGCCGATGTAAACGGTCGATAGTGCTAAAGAAGCGATCAACGGACCTTTGCGGCCTTTGAACTCTGACAGCTTTTGACATATGTTCAGAGCTTTGCTCGCCCACTCTTTGCGAATCGTACTTCTTTGACTCGCTGCTCATTCACACACTCTCTTTCTCTTTCTCTACATCTGCCTCTCTCTCTCTCTCGCTCACTCGCTCTCTCGGCGTCGCTAGCTAAGTCCTTCTCTGTCACTCAGTGGAGTGCTAACCAGGCCATGCATTTTTCTGTTTTCGCAACAAGACGTCAATGGCCAAAGGCGCTGCCAGCATCGTCGCCGTCGCCGTCGCCGTCGTCGTCGTCGTCATTTTTCGAAACGTTCTCGCTTTGTTGCATTCCAAAGTAAATGCTACTAATAACAAAAAGGCAACAACAACAACTATATAGTGGTAGTAGTTGTAGTAAAGAGAAAAAGGAAGGCAATCCAAAGCGGCGGCCGCTTCCAATAAAATGAGGAAAAAATAAAAAAGTTGCCTGACTTGTTTCAGCCACGATTGTGAGAGTGTGTGCGCATGTGTGTGTGTGTAAAGAGAGTGAAATACCACATGTGTATGCATGTGTGTGTGTGTGTGTGACTGTGTGTGTGTGTGCATTGGTTTAAGGCGGTTGGCTCTGGGCATGCCCAAATGCCTTTGTGGCCAGCTCAAAGGCTAAAACCAAATTCGACATCGACAGAAATTTAAGCAACTTAAACGCCAATAAAAATCAACAATAAACTATTTAAATATTTTGCCAATAACAATTTAAAAAGTCAACAACAATTTGAGGCAATTATTTATTATTATGCAAAAACTTTGAAAAGCCAATCGAATATTTGAAATTAGTGAAATTAATGCGGCCATTAGAGTGTCTCTCTCTCTCTCTCTCTCGCACTCTTTCTCCCTCTCTCTTTTACTCTCTTTCTGTGCGTGTGTGTATACAACAAGTTCGTTGCCTAAGTCATTTGTATGATAATAAGCCAAGCAGCAACGACTGCAGTTAATCAAACCAAATCCCCACGCAGCTGGACGTACAGTAGACAAAGAGAACAACAAATAGATGCGAGGCATTAAAAAGTCATCAGCTGTGAATCGGACACAGAATCGAATATATATATGTATATGTATATGTATATACATATATGTATAGCCTAAGTAAATTGCAAGCTACATCTATATATTATAATAAGCAACTGTAAAATCTCACGTCAAGTCTCGGGCTGATCGCAACCCAGAAACCTAAACAAATTAAATACCAATACAAATACACATATGTATATACACACACACACACCACACACACACCACACACATACCTTAGACAGCAATTTACGACGAGGCGTCAGCGACTCCAGTTCGGGACGCTGTCGCCACATTCCACGGCAAGTGGAGGCCATAAATTGTCAGTGAAAATTTGTAGCCCGAAAATGCTTAAACATGAAATTTATTAGACAAAGCCAGGAAAATTAAAAAAAAAGCAAAAATCCAACAAAAACGAAAAGAACCAAAATTAATATGCGCCGGCCCGGTGCGGCGCATAAATCAATTGGGAGAAAACCCAAACGCACAGCATCAATAAAACTAAATAGATACAAACATATATATGCTAATATATATGGGTATGCCTCTGCTTTTCAAGCGATTTGCATAGATTAAGGGCGCTGGGAGCTGGGAGCTGGGCTTCGGGAATCGGGAATTGAAAATTGAAAATCTCGCCCGGTTAGTGGCCGATGCGGTGGGTCAATGCCATGGCATGGCTTGGCTTGGCCTGGCCTGGCATATGAGAACGGTTAGCGCTGATAACGGGTCTTGCGCGCTGGCCCGCCATCCCCCTCGGTGGGGCAGGCCACTTTCTAGCGCTCCTTTTGGCTGAGCTGCTCTGGTCGCTGTTCGCTGCTCGCGCTTTAGTCTAATGATGTCAATTACATCGTGCCACTCGCATTGTGGGCAACAACAAATGCATGCCAGCTTATATGGCAGCAACAATGTGGCCAACAGCAGCAGCAGCAGCAGCAGCAGCCGCAACAACTAGCAACAAGTGTCTCGGAGTCGGCCTCGGTGGCTACAACTACAGCGACGTTTGGCTTCATTAAAATTGCTTTTCATTTTGGTCCACGACTCTCACACAGATACGTTTTGGGTTTTCTTGCACGGCTTGTTGGCTGAGCAGCCGCCGCACCACCAACAGCAAAATGGCCAAAAAATTTTAATGAGATTTAATGAAATTGTACGAGCGAGCGTGTGGCCGGCCATAGACAAGTTGCCAAGTAAAGGCCGCAGTGACCAATCGCAGCAATAACCGCAAGCAAAGATTTCATTTCATTTCAGCTCATTTCATTTCGGTTCGGTTCGGTTCGGCTTTGGCTCGCCACAGACACAAACAAAAGACTTAGGCAACGAACTTGAACAAATCCATTGCTCTTTCATGCACAGAACGAGCACAGCGCGAACTGAGCTACAATTTCAATTGCCTTGAGGCAACACACACACACACACACACACACACACACACACACAAACACACATACTTGATGCTCAACAAATTGATTGCTTTGTTAAAGTCTTTTTTCTTCTCTGCCTCTTCAAGTGCTTATCAAATAGTGCGCTTTGAAAAATATCACCAAATACTTAAGCACTCAAGCATAAGTAGCCGCACATAAATACTTTGTCGCCCCTCAGCGCGGAGCCCGCGCTGCTGCCGCTGCCACGGTGCATCCGCAGTGCGCTTCATGTTAATCAACTTGAAATTTATGGCTCAATTTTTTGGCTGTGCTTAAGCAAATTTTTTTTGGGGCTTGCAAAAGAAATTGTTGCGAAGAAAAACGAAAAAAAAAAAAAAAAATGGACAACAAGAAGAAGAACGTAACAAAATCACTTCACGTCACGCCCACGTTTCTGACTTAATGAGCCTGGGCTGGGCGGCAAAGGACAGCGGACGAGTAGCAAGGGCTGGGGGCAGAGGCAGGGGCAGGGGCAGGGGCATCCTTTTCACTTCGACTGTTTACGCCCAATTTGTCACACATTTCAACAGGTTGCGAGCAGGCATCATCAAAAAGCGAACGGTGATGAGGACGATGACGAAGACGATCAACGAGCCTCCTGCAAGCGGCGACTTGGCTCCAGCTTGCGAGGGGGCTGCCCGTGCTGGGGATGGGGCCTTCTCTCTCTCTCTCTCTCTCTCTGTCCAGCCTGGGTCGGGGTAGGCGTTGTCTTGCGGAATTTTCGGGCATGCCTCACGGGCGTCTGAAGCGTGAGGAATTTCTTTTTCGTCGTTTGCTGTTGCCTCCGCCTCAATCGTTGTTCTCTTCATTGTTGTTGTTGTTCTTGTTGTTGTTGCTGTCCTCTCTAAGTGAAAAATTATGCAAAAGTGTTTTATTTTAATAGCGGAAATCATTTATAGATGTTGTAATAAAGACCCAGATCGTTCGCCCGGGCTCTGCTTGCGCCAACCAATTCCATGTTTTGAGGTTCTCCGCTGCCGCCGTTGCCCAGGGCTGTCTCTTGTGTGCTCGTTGGACGACCGCCAACGAAGCAGCCAAAGCGCAACACTGTTGCCACCATTCTCTGATTCTCCGAGAGACTCGGCCTCAAGTTTATGAGGGTGGACGACTTCTAGTCCGCGTTATATTCAGGTGATAGTTGCCAGGGCTGCAATCAAGTTAACTTGAATGAAATGCATTGGGCATTGTATATTAGTATGTGCATATGTATATACATATATTGATATGAAGAATGCTTTGCTCTGATGACGCACAGTGTAAGTATGCTGTATGTGTATGTATATATATATATGTACACATATACACTGTGTGTCATCAGGGCAATGCTCTCTTTGAAAACTCCTTAATTTTCAATATTTTTAATATTTTAGTTAAAATCTTGAAACTTATTATTTAGTATACTCTGTTGTATATTAATTTAAATCAAGCTAAGGTTGAGTAACTATTTTTTTAAATTTAAAAATCCCTAAAGAGATTGCTAAATATTCCAATGTGAATATTTTGCTCAATAAGTCAACAAGAATATCAAACATATTGACGAATGTCTCAAAATTGATATTAGCACATATTATAATAAGATATGCAGTAGTGGAAATTCAAGATTCAAGTTTATTTCGTTTCTCGGCTATTTGAAGCAAAAATCGCTATAAAAGCTGACAAACACTGCAAAACTTTTATGTGTTTTCTCACACACACCTAATCGAAAGTCGAAATCAGTAGATTAGCAGACATTAGCTCTAAGACATTGTCTTGAATAATATAGTATAATAATAGTAGTATATAATACAACAATGAAATAACATGAAGGAAACTCTGTTTATATAGAGTATGCATTCGAATTCTTTAAGATGAGAGCTAAACCTTGCTGTGAGCATAAATGACTTTTATGCTTAAGGCAAAGTCTAATTCACATGCTCAAGTTTCAGTGCCGAGCAATTCCATATATTATAATTAACTGCTTTGGCTCTGGTGGCAGTGCGATTTCGATTCAAGTGCTAACAATGGCAATGCCAAAACCAAATAAAACAAACAAAATAACATTAAATTAGGCATTGAAAGTGAGATTTATGGCATCGTTGTGTGTGCCTAAGAGCCGCCATTTCCCGTATGACTTCATTTTTGCACGTGAAGCGCACGAGCAAAAAGAGCATCGGAGACCTGAACTCGATCGGCGCTCTGGCGGAGGCAATCAAAGAACGCTCCGCAATCGTCACAGCGCGCTTTGGTCGACTTGGGTTAATATGAGAGCAGGGCCATAAAAACGAGCGGACGGGGCACAATTATAAAGCCATTAATGTGGCTAAATTAGCTCATTTGTAATGAAACCGGGCTTCATAATCGTTAAAAAATGTATATGTACAAATAATGAGACAAATATTACAGTAAAAAAGACAAAATAAATGCCAAAAGGCGGCCGCACACACACACACACACACACACACACAGCGAAAAGAAATAGAGAAGAAAAAACAATCAAAGCAATAAAAGCGCAATTGATAAGCACTTTACGCCGATCTCATAAAGGCGGAACAAACAAAGTCGGCAACGTTTAATATCTGCCGTGATTGCGATTCTCCAGCGGAAACAGCCGGAGCGCAAGAGAAGCAGGCAAAATCAAAGAAATGGTCCATTAGACAGTGTTTAGAAAACTGGAATCTGAATGTCATTCGAGTAGCTGTTAGCATATGTGAATGTGTGTATGCAAATGGACTCTCTATGACATAATGTGGAATTAGAATATCGATGCCAAGCCCTTCTTGGGCATGGCATTAGGAGGCAACCGCAACGAGTTTTGTGTCGCCAGCTTCTTTGTGCGACTTGCGGCATTTCAGGTTTGTCGCCTAAGTCTTTTGTCATCGTGCGTAACATTTCAATTAATATTAATGCTAATGCTAATGCTAATGCTAATGCACAGCAAGAATGCGCACACATTCACCAATCTCGGCATATGGCTTCAGCTCAAGCTGCGGCTTCGGCATGGTGAGCGTGAAACCGAAGCCAAGCAGCTGGCAGCATCAATTTCCGCTGATTATGACAATGGAGATGGAATTGATTTGGCCAATTTTACATTGCGGCTGCTGGGCTGAGTTTTTTTTCCTCTTATTCTTTTTTTTTTTTTTTTAATTAAATTGGCTAATGTAAACTTTCTCTAAAAACGTCGATAGCTACTGCCGAACCCAATTAAATGATAACAAATTAAATACACAATGCACAGCCGCAGCCACAGCCTCGATCGACCATCCAGAATGAATGGGGAACTGGAATCGAGTCGAGTCGAGGACTGCGCACTGACTCAATGCTTGCGATACTGAGGCGCCGCTGGCGTGCTGAGCGGCGGAATTCGCACCGCGCTGCTGTGGCCACGGTGCCGCTGCTGGTGCGGACGACACGTCTCAGCTCTGGGAAATTTATGGCCACATTCAATTGTCAAGTTTATGTGACTGCGGCCAGGCCTAAATTTGCATAAGAGCCGTTGGTCAACAGCAGCAGCAGCAGCAGCAGGCAAACTTCTCTAGAATTCTCTTGTTGAGGCATTTGAAAGTTTTGTTTCACATATCTAGCTGCAGCGTCTCTCTCTCTCTCTTTCTCTCTCTCTCTCTCTCTCTCTCTCTCTCTCTCTCTCTCTCTCTCTCTATCTCTCTCTCAGTACAAGTCTTTGTTTCATTTTTATTTAACTCTGATCTTTGTTTTGTTTCTTACAGATCGCAGCATGCTGAAGGCGCATTGATGGTCCTTGCATACAAATGACGAATTATGAGAATCTTATAAATTTGCCATTAAATTTTAATGCAAATAATCATGCAAATAATAATGAGAACAATGGCAAAATTGCTGTTGGCGAGCAGCTATTGAATAAGATGTCGCAGCGGGACTTCTCCGAGGTGAGTCTGGGCATGGGACTTAGAGGCGAGTGTGAATAGAACTCAAAGCAAAGAAACGAGAGAAGTAGGTGGATTAACATGACTAAAGCCGGATCAGGGCAATTAAGAGTGCTATCAGTCAAGCACTGCAGTTGGCAATAACATAAACGTCGCTCTGCCTTTATCTCAATAGCCATTCACCGAGCGCTGATCATGTTTGCATGCATTTCAAGTTCCCAATTTATGCATCATGACAATTATTTATGGCCTTCATGGGAACTTAATCATCGAGTGCGCTTGAAAATTAAGACGGATAACAACTGCAACAGCTAAAATGAACAAGAAAACGAAAATCAGCAACAGCAAGAAAAAGAGAAGTGGATATAAAAAAAAATAAAAATGAAGAAGAAGAAACAATCAACGAAGCCAGCGCTAATAATCAAAAAGATGGCAAAATGATTTCAATGTTGATTAACTGAGCGGCGAGACAACAAAAGGTTTAAGCAACAGCAACAACAGGGACAACAACAACAACAACAATGAAACACACGCCAAATTAAACAAAGCGCAGAGATAAAAACGCCAAACACACAAACCCTTTTTCAGCTCCGACTACACCCTAGGCCCTTTCATCATATTCCGCGCTGTCATGTCATGGGCAACAGCGACGACAATGTCGAGACTTGGACTGGGACTGGGACTGGGATTGAAACTGAGGACGACAACGTCAACAATGTTGGATAAGTTTGTGGCGCATGTTTAGTTGCTGCCCGCTGCTGTCTCACTAGTTGTCCATTGTGTCCGTCCGTCCGTCCGTCTGTCTGGCTGATCCGCCTGGGCTGGCAGCCGAGCTGCTAGATGACAGCCAATTGAATCTGTGCATTTTGGGCTGCTCAGCTCAGCTCAGCTCAGCTCAGCTCAGCTCAGCTCAGTGGATAATATCTACATCTCGCCCTAAGCTCAGGCGACAGCAGCCGGATAACGACAGCACGGATAACACAGTAGGCCCGGGTCGGACGGGCCGTGAGTGCAAGAGCAACAGCTAATTATTTTATTACGCGTTAAATTGCAATAAAATTCTTGACTTGAGCGCAAAACATGCCAATGTGCGCCACAAGCAATCGTGAAATTGTTAGCATTCCAATGCGGCGACCTTATCGATGGGACCGGGGGATGGCACGGGAGCGGGCATGGGATGGGGTGAGTGCGGCGCGCTACTGGCTCAGATATTACTCTGGCCAGTTGGCACTTGCCGCCTGCCACAGCCCGCCCAGCACCACCCCGCAGCGCACCGCACCACCACTTCACGCACATTAACATCGACATGTGGTGCATGTGGCATGGCAGGCAACAACCTGAAGCCTGATCTGCTGCGGTTGCATCTTTGGGTGCTACTCCTCCCCACCCCTCCCCTGCTTGTACACTGTTGTCCGCCCAGGCAGCCAAAGCACGACCAGTTCTCCAGTTGATGCTTTTTTATTTTCTTTAAGCATTCCTGCTCTCTCGCTGACTCTCTCCTTAATCTCGCTCCTCCTCCTCTCTCTCTCTCTCTCTCTCTCTCTCTCTCTCTCTCTGTGTGTGTGTCTCTCTTGATACAAGATTCTTGACTATTTTTCTAAATAGAGAAGGCTCTTTGACTGGTGTTGCTGCTCTTGTTGTTGCTTTAGCTGGAATCGTTCGAGCAGGACAGCAGACGTATCAGCTTACATGACTGCTCTATGTGGCATTTGGGCGCCAATCCCTAAATTGATACACAGCACAGTTGAATGCAATGGGCTCGCAACTGTCCCTTTGACAAGCCAAGCAAAATGTTTATCCGCACAGTAAGTGCGGAAAAGTGTTCAAAAAAATAGAAAAGGACTATTCAAAAGTATGCCAGAGTCAGTCCTACAAAGATTTAAAATATATATATATATGTACTTATCATTTACTTAGATCAACTAAATTGGCTAATTGCTTGAGGATTATACACAGAACTTATCCAAATCTATCCGTGGCCTATTAAGTCTCTTTCTAAATCCAATAGAAATGCTAAACTAAGAGCCCCAACTTTGCCTGAGAAGTAGAATCTAGACAGCTGAGACTACTTTAAAGTTAATGTAGTTAAGAGTCCCTGGAAAGTTTTTGGCATGCAACAGACACATTATACAAATCGTTCTTAGTTTTGGTACGTTTGGCTTAGAAGATTTCTTTTAAGATTCAGCTTAGACTAAGGTTGGCTGATTTTGCTGAAGGTTCGCCTTGGCAGCAAGCAGAACAATAAAAGTCCAACCGATTCATAGACAGCTGTCTGGCTCGATTGTAATCTGAAGAGCATTTGCCGCTTATCCAAACTTATCCGGGGCACATCGTTTGGCTCGGATAAAGGCTAAGGCCCAACTCTTAGCTGTTAGGTACGCTCGCAGCGCGCTGCCAGTTATTATTTTTAGCTGGAACGATAATATCAGCTAATATGAAACGGCGCTCCCTTCCGCTCAGCTTGGCCTTAGACGACTGATCTCTGTTCGCTAGCCCGCTCCGTCCATCCGTCCGTCCGTCCGTTCGTCCGTCCGTTTGTCCGCCTGCCTTTGGGTTAGCCTGAGCATGTTGGATGCGTGTTTATTTGACTTTGACCATTGGGGCTGGCTGTCTTGGGCCAATCTGTTTGCTGTGATCTGCGCCAGCAACGCCAACGCTGTGCAAAAATTTCATTTTGCTAAGTTATGCGAGTGGTTTTTAAAGTTGTTCGACGTTTCTCTCCATCTCTCTCACACACACACACACACACTCTCACTCTCCCTCTCTCTCTCTCTCTAGTTTTGCGTGTATTTGCTTTTGTTTTTAGCTTTTGATTGTTTTGTTATATTCCGCTTCATCTTCTTCTTGTTGTTCATTGTAACGCCCACTCCATTTGGCTTATCGCCTGGCTGTGGACGGGGGCAGGGGACTGGACGGGACGGGACGGGACGGACACGAACACGGGCTTTAATGGTTGCATAAAACATAAATTTCGTTCTGCATCTGTCAGATACACTTTGTGGCTGCCACTTGTGTGAGTATCTATGTGCACGTACATCTGAATAGCTGCATGTATCGACGAGTTGATTTATTCGCATTAGCTGGACCCCAAAAATAAAAGAGAAACAAATGAAAGGAACTAGCAACAACAGCAGTCATAAGAAGACGAAGAAGAAGCAGATGAAGAACGGACAGCGCAAGCCAGCAGGCTAATCTAAGCACGTTATCCGTAGCCCACGCCCCAACTACCCCTTGCCACCCTGCTGCCACACGCTTCACTCTTCGACAACGGCACTTGGCACTTGGCACTTGGCATTTGGCACTTGCTGTGCACGTTTTCTAGGAAAGAGCTCAACGCTCTGCTCTCGCTTGGTTTTGGATTCGCCTTTACTGCGCTGCTGCGACTGTGGCTGTGCTAGTGCCAGTGGCTTTTGTGTCTTGAAGCTGGGCTAATGCATTTGCATACTCATTCCATTTAATTGCTTTGAAAATATGTAAAAACTCTACGCTCTTGTCACGGCCTCGTCCTCGTCCTCGTCCTCAACCTCAACCTTAGTGGCAGCCGCGCCGATCCCGTTGCCGTGTTGTGTTCGCAAAGGCTGGCCAGCCTGCTTGTCTTCGCCTGGCTTATGCCAAAAAAGGCTCAGAGAGTGAACACTTCGCCTGGCCAGTGGCTCCCTCCGTTGGCTGCACAGCTCTTGGGCCACGAATTCGTGGAATTGCTTCCGCATTTGACGAGCCGAGCTGCTGCGGCGGAACAGCAACTCGATGTTGGCTGCTCAGCATTCGCCAGTCGCCAGTTGGCAGTTGGCAGTTCACCGGGAAACGTGACTCAGTGCTCGCATACCTGTAGCCATGGATCTGAAGTGGAACTGCGACGGCGATTACAGTGGCGGCAATTTAACGTAATTACAGCCCAGTGCATGCAGGTAGAGGCAGAGGTAGAAGCAGGGATAGAAGCGGGAGCCGTGTGGCAAGTAGACAATGCGCAGTGGAGCACATCTAAACAGCGCTAAATATGCAAACAATATGGAAAGGATGTCCCCTAGGGATACCACAGAGGCACAGCTGGCAAACTCATGGAGTTTGTATGTATTATTATATAGCAGGCTCTCAAAACTATTTAGATCTACTCCAGCTACAATTCAATCAACCCAAACACATATACCTAATAACGCGTACCATGCTTCGCTTACAGAACGAGCCGGAGTGCACGCCGGAGCTGCCCGCTGCGAACCGAGCGCTCTTCTTGGAGAAGGTGCGCCAGTCGAACGCCGCCTGCCAGAGCGGCGACTTTGCCACCGCGGTGCTGCTCTACACGGACGCACTGCAGCTGGATCCGGGCAATCATATACTCTACAGCAACCGCTCGGCGGCGCGGCTCAAGCAGGGACAGTTCGCGGCGGCGCTGCAGGATGCGACGCAGGCGCGTGAGCTGTGCCCGCAGTGGCCCAAGGCGTACTTCCGACAAGGCGTGGCGCTGCAGTGCCTGGGCAGGTACGGCGAGGCGTTGGCCTCCTTTGCCGCCGGCCTGGCCCAGGAGCCGACCAACAAGCAGCTGCTGGCGGGCCTGGTGGAGGCCTCGCTGAAGAGTCCGCTGCGCGCCGCCCTGGAGCCGACGCTGCAGCAGCTGCGCGCCATGCAGCTGCACGAGTCGCCGTTCGTGGTCAGCTCCGTGGTGGGGCAGGAGCTGTTGCAGGCCTCGCAGTACCAGGCGGCGGTGGCCGTCCTGGAGGCGGCCCTGCGCATCGGCAGCTGCTCGCTGAAGCTGCGCGGCTCCGTCTTCAGTGCATTGAGCTCGGCGCACTGGGCGCTCAATCAGCTGGACCAGGCCATTGGGTACATGCAGCAGGATCTGGCGGTGGCCAAGTCCCTGGGCGACACGGCCGGTGAGTGCCGCGCCCACGGCAACCTCGGCTCCGCCTACTTCAGCCAGGGCGCCTACAAGGAGGCCCTCACCGCGCACCGCTACCAACTGGTGCTGGCCATGAAGTGCAAGGATACGCAGGCGGCCGCCTCGGCCCTCACCTCGCTCGGGCACGTGTACACGGCCAGCGGCGACTACCCCAACGCCCTGGCCTCCCACAAGCAGTGCGTGCAGCTGTTCAAGCAGCTCGGCGACCGGCTGCAGGAGGCGCGTGAGATCGGCAACGTGGGCGCCGTCTACCTGGCGCTGGGCGAGTGCGAGGCGGCCCTCGACTGCCACACGCAGCACCTGCGGCTGGCGCGCAAGCTCCACGATCAGGTGGAGGAGGCGCGCGCCTACTCCAACCTCGGCTCCGTCCACCATCAGCGGCGGCAGTTCGGCCAGGCGGCCGCCTGCCACGAGCAGGTGCTGCGCATAGCCCAGACCCTGGGCGACCGGAGCATCGAGGCGCGCGCCTACGCGGGACTGGGACATGCGGCGCGCTGCGCCGGCGATGCGGCCGCCTCGAAGCGCTGGCACGAGCGCCAGCTGGCCATGGCGCTGGCGGCACGCGACAAGCTGGGCGAGGGACGCGCCTGCTCCAACCTGGGCATCGTCTACCAGCTGCTGGGCGCCCACGACGCGGCGCTGAAGCTGCACCAGGCGCATCTGGGCATTGCGCGCGCCCTGGGCGACCGGGCGGGCATGGGGCGGGCCTACGGCAACATGGGCAACGCCCATGCGGCGGCCGGCGCCTACGAGGCGGCCGTCAAGTACCACAAGCAGGAGCTGGCCATCAGCCAGGCCGTCAACGACCGCAGCGCCGAGGCGGCCACCCACGGCAATCTGGCGGTGGCCTACCAGGCGCTGGGCGCCCACGATGCGGCCCTGGCGCACTACCGCGCTCACCTGGCCACCGCCCGCTCGCTGAAGGATGCGGCGGGCGAGGCCTGTGCGCTGCTCAATCTCGGCAACTGCCTCAGCGCTCGGCAGATGTACGCCGAGGCGGTGCCGCACTACGAGAGCTACCTGATGCTCGCCCAGGAGCTGGGCGACGTCGCTGCGGAGGGCAAGGCCTGCCACCTGCTGGGCTATGCCCACTACTGTCTGGGCAACTACCGGGCCGCCGTGCGCTACTACGATCAGGATCTGGCCCTGGCCAAGGACGCCCAGCACCGGCCGCACATGGGGCGCGCCTACTGCAATCTGGGCCTGGCCCACCTCGCGCTGGGACACACAGCCGCCGCCCTGGAGTGCCAGCAGCTCTTCCTGGCCGTGGCCCACGCAACGGGCCAGCTGCCGGCCAAGTTCCGGGCGCTGGGCAACATAGGCGACATCCTCATCCGCACCGGGGCCCACGAGGAGGCCATCAAGCTGTACCAGCGCCAGCTGTCGCTGGCCAGGTCGGCCGGCGAGCGCGCCATGGAGGCGGCCGCCTGCGGAGCTCTGGGCTTGGCGCACCGCCTCCTGCGGCGCTGGGACAAGGCGTTGGGGCATCACACGCAAGAGCTGACGCTGCGCCAGGAGCTGGGCGATCTGGCCGGCGAGTGTCGCGCCCATGGACATCTGGGCGCCGTGCACATGGCGCTCTGCAGCTGGACGCACGCCGTCAAGTGCTACCAGGAGCAGCTGGAGCGCGCCCAGGAGCAACGGGACGCAGCTGTCGAGGCACAGGCGCACGGGAATCTGGGCATTGCTCGACTCAACATGGCACACTATGAGGCGGCCATTGGCTGCCTGGAGGCGCAGCTGGGCACCTTGGAGCGCGTCTCGCTGCCCTCGACGCAAGCGGATCGCGCCCGGGCGCTGGGCCACCTGGGCGATTGCTATGCCGCCCTGGGCGACTACGAGGAGGCGCTAAAGTGCCACGAGCGGCAGCTGCAGCTGGCGCTGGGCCTGGCCAGCCATCGGGATCAGGAGCGCGCCTATCGCGGCCTCGGACAGGCGCGACGCGCCCTCGGCCAGCTCTCGGCGGCGCTGGTCTGCCTGGAGAAGCGTCTGGTCGTCGCCCACGAGCTGCACAGCCCCGAGATCAAGGCGCTCGCCTATGGCGACCTGGGCCATGTCCACGCAGCGCTCGGCAATCATGCCCAGGCGCTGAACTGCTTGGAGCATCAGCGGGAGCTGGCGCGCGGCCTGCAGGATCGCGCCCTCGAATCGGATGCGATGTGCGCCCTGGGACAGGTGCAGCAGCGCATGGGACACTACGCGGAGGCGCTGCAGCTGCACGAGCAGGATCTGCAGCTCTGCACGGAGCTGGCGGCGCCGGCCTTGCAGGCGCGCGCCGTGGGCAATCTGGGCGCCGTTCACGAGGCGCTGGGACAGCAGCAGGAGGCGCTCAAGTGCTACGAGCGCCAGCTGGCGCTCAGCACCGATCGACTGGGCAAGGCGCTGGCCTGCGGCGCCCTGGGGCGGGTGCACCACCAGCTGGAGCAGCATGCACAGGCGGTGGAGTACCTGCGGCAGGGATTAGCCAGTGCGCAGTCCATTGGCAAGTCAGAGGAGGAGGCCAAGATAAGACATCAACTGGGTAAGTGATGCGGCTGAGATCGCTCGCTTTCTCTCTCTCTCTGCCTCTCTCTCTCTCTCTCTCTGTCTGAGCCCTGTCTTTGGAGCATTATGATGTAGCATATAGTAGATAAGAACGAGTTGAGTTGATCTAGGAATATCCTTTCGTAGCAGAGCTGAATCAACCCTCAACCGGGTCCAGGCAACCATCAATTTGGGGGTAGCTTTCTTCACTTTTTTTCGATTTTAAAAGAATCTTTCATACTTTCGTTTGCATACCTTCTAATCCGCCCCTTGACCGCACGTCGAATGTGTGAACGCGTCGATCTCAGCATCCATAAGAATGAGAGACTTGAATGTTTTTTTATAGCTCCTTGTATAGCAAGCGCAGATGGAGTTTATTTTCCAAGAGCCAATAACTATCGGTGTTTACTTTTATGTAAAAAGCAAATCGAAATCCATTTATAAAATTCGATTTTTTATTAGAGTTTGGATACCAGCTTAAAATGCCCATTCTCTCCCATTCCCACAAATTAGCACAAATATCAGAATTATACATACATATGAATGGCTTTATCACATTCTTAAAGTTTGATATGATAAGTCCATTTTGTTAACAGTTATTGAGCAAATAGTTGCCTATAGTAGAGCCCCTAACAGCATGTATAGAAGAAGCGTAAAAGTATTGGTGTATAAGCTCTTGAGAGTAGTCTCAACTAAATGATTTTCACTTGTCATGCTCTGTGCTAACTCTCTCTCTCTCTTCCTCACTCACTCTCCTCTTCTGCAGGTCTTGCTCTGCGTTCCTCTGGCGACGCTGAGGGCGCTCGCATACAACTGGAAACGGCGGCACAGCTGCTGGAGTCCGTACGGCAGGAGCAGCGCAGCCCGGAGGCGCGTCTCGCCCTCTACGAGCTGCAGACGAGCTGCTACCATCTGCTGCAGCAGCTGCTCGTGGCGCTGCAGCGCAGCGAGGATGCACTGGTCGCTGCCGAGCGCTGCAAGGCGCGCAACGGCGCCGACGCTGCAGTCGGCTGTGATGGAAAGGGCACTGGGACAACGGCGAACGGCACGGCGGACATCGAGGCCATTCTGGAGGCAGTGAATCGGGGCCGCATGCCCGTGCTCTACTACAGCCTGGCCGGGGAGCAGCTCTATGCGTGGCTGCTGCAGCCACAGGCGGGCATTGTGCGCTTCCATGCGGCGCGCATCGATGCGCAGACGCTGCAGCTGCCGCTGTCGCTCAGCGAGTGCCATGAGGAGGAGGAGGAGGACGAGCAGCAGTCGGAGCAGCAGAAGCAGCAGCGTGAGGACGATTCTGAACCAGCGGGCCAGCAGCTGCTGGAGCGCTATGTGAACATGGTGCGCGACAATCTGGGCGTCAACTCGCAGAACCTGCTGCACGAGGGCGACGGCAGTGGATGGCGCGCCAGCAGCGAGCAGCTGCTGGAGGATCTGCCCGGAGCAGGGGCCGGCGGTGGCGGCTTTCTGCGCATGGTCAGTCGCAATCAGCTGCTGAACTCGTCCAACTACTCGCTCAGCTCGCTCTTCTCGCTGGGCTCCGTGGCCAGCCTCCAGGGCTCCACACGGTCGGTGGGCAGCCGCAGCTCCCGGCGAGCACCCGCGCCGCCCGCCTGGCGCGGCCCCGCCTGCCTGCACACGCTCTACAACCTGCTGCTGGCGCCCTTCGACGATCTGCTGCCCAGTGGCGCCAGCGTCTCGCGGCAGGGCAGACGCGAGCTCATCCTGGTGCTGGACAGCGCCCTCTACCTGGTGCCATTCGCCATATTGCGCGCAGCCGGCGACGACGGCGAGTATCTCTCGGAGCGCTGCGCTCTGCTAACGGCGCCCTCGCTGCAGGCGCTGCGCGGCCGTTCCAGGAGCCGGCGCGATCGTGGACGCCCGCCCACGGCGTTGGTCGTCGGCGGACCACGCGTGCCCGCCGCCTTGGCGGAGCGCTGGGGCTGGGCGGGCGCCGAGTCACCGGCGGCATTGCAGGAGGCCGCCATGGTGGCGGACATGCTGCAGGCCAATGCTCTGGCCGGCTGCAATGCCACCAAGGAGTCGGTGCTGGCCGAGCTGCCCGGCGCCGAGTGCGTGCACTTTGCCGCCAATCTCAGCTGGAAACTGGGCGCGGTGGTGCTCAGCCCAGGCGATGTGGTCACCGCCGAGCAGCAGCAGCAGAAGGAGCCGCACGAGCCGCAGCTCTCGGACTTCACACTGGCCGCCTCGGAGCTGCGCCACCTGCGCCTCGGCGCCCGCCTGGTCGTGCTCAGCTCCTACCAATCAGTGGAGCCCATAACGGGCAGCGGCGTTGCCCAACTGGCCGGCGGCTGGCTCCTGGCCGGCGCCGGCGCAGTGCTCATCTCGCTCTGGCCCGTGCCCGAGACGGCAGCCAAAATCCTGCTGCGCGCCTTCTACTCGGCCCTGCTGCAGGGTGCACGAGCGGCACGGTAAGTTCAATTATTGATTTATTTACATATTTTTAGTATTTTATTTATTCTTCCTATAAAAATATTATGTTTTTCTCATATATTTTTTATTTATATATATAGTTGTTTATTTAATTATTTATTTTCAATATTCAGATTATTAATTCTTATAATATTATGTTTTTCTCATATTTTATTTATTTATATATTTAGCTATTTATTTCATTATTTATTTTCAATATTCAATTCTCATAATATTATTTTTTTCTTATAGCTTACTATTTTCCAAATATAATTATTTATGTTCCTTATCTGATTTGGACTCAACGTTTTTTTTTATATTTTAATTTTAATTTATTTTTTATTTTTTGTTAATATCTGACTCATTTACTATTGTATGTTTTTCTTATTATTACATAATTTATTTTATAATATTTTTTTATTCGCCATATTAAGTTTTGATTATTTATTTTATTTTTTTATTTACTTAAATCATTATTTTTCAATATTTCTTATTCATTTCCTATATTCTTGTTTTATTTAAAGCTTTTTCTTTTATTTATTTAATAATTTATTTTTCAGTACATAAATTATTGCTCATAATATTAGGTTTAGTTTGGATTTTTTTTTTATTTATTTAATTATTTATTTTGAAAATTTGATTAATTTTCCGTATTTTAATGTTTTATTTAATACGATTTATAATCTCTATCCAAATAATTTGTTTTTCAATATTTTATTTATTACTCATTATTATTTTATGTATTTATTTAAGTAATTATCTTCAATACCTTATCTATTTCCCCATATTTTTATGTTATTTATTTATTTATTTAATAATTTATTTTTAAATATTTTACTTATATTTTATATTATTATGTTTCGCTTATAGCATATATTTTTCTTATTTAATTATTTTTGATTTATATTTTATTTATTTGAATGATTAAGTATTTATTTTATTCTGTCGCCCTCACAGCGCCTTGGCCGAGGCCATGCAGACGGTGCAGCACACAAAGCACTTCGCCCATCCCGCCAACTGGGCCGGCTTCCTGCTGGTGGGCGCCAATGTGCGTCTGTCGAACAAGGTGGCTCTGTTGGGCCACGCCCTGTGCGAGCTGCTGCGCACGCCGGAGCGCTGCCGGGATGCGCTGCGCGTGTGCCTGCATCTGGTGGAGAAGAGTCTGCAGCGGATACATCGCGGCCAGAAGAACGCCATGTACACCACCCAGCAGAGCATTGAGAACAAAGCCGGGCCGGTGGCCGGCTGGAAGGATCTGCTAATGGCCGTCGGCTTTCGCTTTGAGCCGGCCGCGAATGGGATACCCTCGAGCGTGTTCTTCCCGCAAACGGACCCGGAGGAGCGACTCTCGCAGTGCTCGGCCAGCCTGCAGGCGCTGCTGGCCCTGACGCCCGCCACGCTGCAGGCGCTGGCCAAGCTGGTGAACAGTGCGGAGCACGCGGATGACATTATAGCCGTCGTGCGCAACATCCTGGCCCAGTTCCCGGCCAAGCCGGAGGCCGAGGCCTGCATCGAGATGCCGTTGAGCGTGCGGCTGTGGCGCGTGGCCGGCTGCCACGAGCTGCTCGCCTCGGTGGGCTTCGACCTGACGGAGGTGGGCGCGGACCAGGTCATCTTGCGCACCGGCAAGCAGGCCAATCGCCGTCACTGCCAGTTCGTGCTGCAGGCGCTGCTCGCGCTCTTCGGTAAGCTAAGCGGATCGGCCATTGGCGCCACTCAGCTGACACTCAACTGCTTCTCCCCATCCTTTGCAGATACCCATGAGGCGCCCAAGAGCCTCAGCCTGGACTCGTCCGCCCACAGCAGCAGCAGCAGCTGCGAGTCCCTGGCGGAGCCGGAGCTCACCACGCCACCCGTGCAGCCGGCCGCCTCGAATGGGAACAGCTCCACGCCGGCCACGGCCACCAGCTCCACGCAGTCGCCGCTGCCGCTGCATCCGCGCAGCGCCTTCATCTCGTACGTGCGGCGCCGCGGCGAACCGGATGGCGGCGGCGGCCTGGACTCCAGCCTGGCCAACACCACGGACAGCGAGCACTCGCTCTCCGACGGCTATGCCACCCAGGCGGGCAACAGCCAGCCGGCCCCGCGCCTGGGCTATGCCAGCCTGCGCGGTCCGGTGCGCGTCTCGCGGCCCGGCGGCGGCGGCGAGAGCGATGCGGCCTTCACGCCCAGTCCGCCGGTGACCGATCCCAGCCTATCGCTGGCCTTGGCTCACCAGACGCGCATCCGCTGCCTGTACGCCCAGCCGAGCGCAGTTGCTCCCTCGACTGCGCCGCTGCCCAATACGAGCCGACGACCCGACAGCTCCAGCTCAGCCAGCAGCACGACCACGGACTGGGAGGGCTCCGGGCATGCAACAGTGCTGCGCCGTGGAGCCGCTGCTGGCGCCCAACAGCAGCATCAGCAGCAACAGCAACTGGCGACGCAACAGCAGCAGCAGCAACCGCCGCTGCCGCCGCCCCGCCCACCCGTCTATCATAATTTGGGCGCGGGCGGACGCAGCAAGCCGAAGATCAAGCTGGGCAGCGCGCAGAGCTCGCTGGCGGCACGAGTGAACAAGGAGCACGCTCTATTCATGGACAGACTGAGCGTGCGCACCGAGCTGAATGCTCCAGCGGTGGCCCATGGAGCAGCGGGCGGAGTGGGTGGCGTCGCCGGCAGCGGTGTGGCAGTGGCCGGTGGAGGACAGCGCAAGACGCTGACGCTGACGGAGGAGGAGGCTGCCAGCGTGGCCTTCAATCCGTCCAGCCTGTACTTCTCGCCGGCCGACAGCGAGCTGCTGGGCGAGCCCAAGCAGCCGATGGAGGAGACGCCGGTGAAGCCGAGCGCCAAGTGCATCCAGGACAGCATCATGCGGCACATGAATCGTGAGCTAACGCCCAGCATCTCGGAGCTGTACCATGAGCGCAACTTGGGCCTGGGCCTGGCGCCGCCGCTCTCCAAGCTGCTGCTCAATCCCAACTACGAGGAGCAGGAGGTGACCGCCATGGTCGAGGCCAACAATCCATCCGCTGGCAATGCGGCCGCCATCAAAACCCTCGTGGATGCAGTCAACGAGCTGGAGCTGAGCGGCAGCTCCTCCGGCGCCACAATACCAACCGTGGTCGGTGGCGGCGTCGGCGGTGGCGAATCGGAAACCAATCCAGTCTCCGGCGTCGTCGACACCGAACGCTTCTGCTCCATCTGCGGCGAGCACGCAGACGTTGTCTGCCGCTGCAAGGCGGCCACCATGCAGAAGAAGTCCACCCTGAAGCCCTGGCTGAGCAATGTGCCCGCCAGCAGCCTCGTCCAGGCCAGCGAGCTGACCACCGCGGACATACTGGAGCGCCGTCTGGAGACGGTGGCAGCCACCAGTGCTGCCCCCTTCACCGCCGAGCTCTGTCGCCGCGACGAGGGCGACGGTCGCTCCGTGGCCGACTCCCAGTGCAGCAGCAACTACAAACGCGTCCTGGCCACCGCCGGCGCCGTCGGCCTGGTGGTTGGCATCGGCGCTGGCGATGCGGAGGCCCAGAACACGACATCTCCGGCCACCTGCTCAGCGGCGCGACTCGTCTAGATGCCAGAGATACCCCAACCCACCACTTGCCACATGCCACATGCCACATTCCGCTCTTCAACTGATATTAGATTCTAGCGTACATCTATCTATAGGCTTAATCGGAGACACCCTGTACTGATCATCGTAGCGTTAGTTATTGCATTTTATTTATTTATTTATACAGAATATGCGTCAGCATTAGCTTAATAGGGCCTGCTTAGACACACACACCCACACACACACACACACATGCGTTCTGGCATTTGTAATTTGTAATGTTTCAACGAAGCCACAGACTAAATTTTATGCATTTATGTGAAACGTATCTTAGTAGAATCCATTTGTATAGTTCAGCGGAGATATCTATGATTAAGTGCAAATAAATATGAATTTACATTGAAGTTGTTCTACTGTTAACCAACTGTTATACGATGGTCATACCAATGTTATACAGCTCTCGCATGAGTAAAGTGTGACTGTTATACGCTGAAGGAAACTATTAGTGAATTCGACAAAAAAAAAAAACGATTAATTCTGTCATACAGTTTTCATACATTTGATATACGGCTGTTATACGTTGAAAGCTAAAGTGAATGATTTAAATGCGGACTTCAAACTAATTATGAGAGGAATAAGCGTATGCCTTCAATGTATAACAGTAGAAATAGCAGTATAACAGCCGAATTCTCCAATACTGCTCTCGCTCAACTGTCATATGATTGTTCCTCAAATAGCCCTTAGAAACGATGATATGGCACACTGTTATACAGATTTGTAGAGCTTGTAGAACTCTCCTGCAACTGGTATACAATGAAAGCTAAATCATATGCCTCAAATATGATTTAACCACATATAGCAGTACTGTATAGCAGTGTGTTATACAACTGTCATACAGCTTTCATAAAGCGGAAATACAGATCTAACTTTCCGTCGCGTACAACTATCACTGACCAGGCTGCGACCTCAGCTGTCAGACATAGCCCTGGCATGAATTATTGCAAGCATGTGCAAAAATCTCACCGAGAAAAACATCGAAAAAATTAAAAATACATTCCACACAAACAAGCCGAGTCGAAGAGTTCGACGAGCAGCCAGCAGAATGAAAGCAGACGAGTATGATTTATTGCTAATATACTAAGTATGCTTGGGCCTTGCGTGAACCTTGATTAGCACAGTGAAGAGTGGCTATGACACACCGAGCTCAGCACCGACACGCGAACCTCATGCAAGGGGGGCACACTGTGCGTGCCTGCCAAAGATCTGGCGTTGACCCTCTTTTCCCAGCTGCCGGCAAACCGATTGACGCTTCTCGAATTGCATCAACATCGTGATTCTCGCTTTGCTGCTCCGCCTGTGAGTGAGCCGCGTGCGCTGCTGGCCTTTGACCCGTGCGTGTGATCTCTCGTTAATATCAGCGCGCACGTATTTATGACCATCTAATGAGGCATGCCGCATTCATTAAAGTGATTGATATGGCTATGGCAGCGAAACGAACCCGAAAATTAGCAAAACTCATTTATAGACTTGACAGTCGAAACTGTTATACGTATTTATAAATAGATGTTTTTGTCTTTGAGTGTTAATTTGATTATTAATGAATTAATTATTTATTTGATTCACTTTAATCTATTTACTTATCAATGCTGATTACCAGAATACAAAAATATCTACATATACCATATTATACAATACATACATATATGTAATTATATTATATTACATATTTTTGAGCTGGAAATCACAAATTTAGATCTTTGGCTGTCAATTGAATCGATTGCTTCAATAACTTATCTATTATTGTACCTTGGCAGGCAGTTGAGTAATCAAAATAAAAATAGTCCGCTTTTATACGAAAATGTCTGACTGGAGGATACCCTAACCCTTCCTTTGCATACTGCATGAAGAAATACCAATAATAATGGTATATAGAGCATATACTTATTAGGCCTTTATGTTGATATGCAGATGTGTATATTTAATTATCAATTTTCTACACTTATTGGTTTATGAGATTGGATCAATACTCTATAGAACCCGTAACGCCTCCTTTTGCCTATTATATACATTTTCTACTTTCAGAGTATTATACTCTGAAATCCCACTTACAATATCTATAGGGTATAAGCAACTACTATTAATATACTCTTATTGCAGTCGATCGATTCATACTTGGGCGTTTAATGGATGCTATTTGAGTTTGCATCCCAATCTATATTCAGTGCCGTTGCGTTTCAATGGTGAACGACAACAACATCGTATACAAATATTATGAAACATTTCCATTGACTTCAACACCCCAAATATGTACCTATTTAATATTGCTCGGACACACTTCGTATTGTTTGCAACAACACAGCACAACAAACGATAAGAAAATGGGCATTCTAAAGAGAACTGAATACTATACTAATTAAATGAATACAAATAAATATTTATTCTCTCAAACTATGAATTTGACTCTGGTTTCATATTAATTTCGAGCTTAATTAATAATTTCGTTACGATATTCTGTCGTCTAGTGTACTCGGTGGCTGGGGGCACGTGTCTATTAATTGATAAGATTTATTGACGCCCAGCACTCGATCGTTACAACTTGACCTTTTTTTATGATCACAATCGTGCCAGCGTCGTACTGCGTCGCAGGGTAACAACGAGCCCCTCGCCCAGGCAGCCCGGCCGTGGAACAGCACGGAATCACGCACAGAATCCGGAGACGGACACCGACGTCATTTCATATGGTGTGTGCCGCTTCGGCTGACTGATAACTTTTCTCTGGGCAATCCCCCCCTTGATGGCACATTAATTTCGCGTTCGATGACGATGTACCCAGATTAGACGGCATTATTGCGATTTCGGCGTTACGCCGGAACGCTCGAATCTGGAGCGCTTGCCCTTGCCTGCGATTTGCTCAAGGCCAAAAGCTATCGTAGTCCATGGCATTCGAGGCTCATAATAACAGCAAAACTAAATAAATACATTTCAAGCGAAACCAGAACATCTCAGAGTTACACCAAATAGTCTATGAGATAATACTAAAAAATTTAAAAACGTAATAATTAGATATGAAAAATAATAGACTAATAACAACAAAATGTGAGCGGCTAATCAGTTTATAGATTTACTACCCAAAGTCAAAGTGATCTTGGAAGATTCCATTAAATTGGAATTAACGCTAAACAGGCTTATCTAATCTTGTAAGCCCTTATGCAATTGTCTCACCTCTACTAAACTAAAGTTCCTAACTCATACCATATCTATACTAGACATAAAATAAAAATTACGACGTAGGCTTATTTCAAAATCAACGTAATTTAAAGGCAGACAAACAAACAATAAAACTAGAAATCAACAAAAATAAACAAAAAATTGAATTTTCGTAAATAATAAATACTCACATATATAATATATTATATGAATAAATGTTCACAAAAAGTAATATAACTCTTTCTCAAAAGAAACTATGTTAATAAGCTTAGAGCAGTTTCGCGTAATAAAATTTGATATATTGGTTTCAATTTGAACGGACTTGCACTTGCTCCAGTTAAAATTCTTATCGGTCAAGTGCAGCCTTTAGTTGAATATAGTATATACAAAATAATATATGTACATAAATATTAAATATATAAATTATATATATGCTATATATATAGAGACAGATAAGCGAGCACGTGTTAAGGCAATGCTCGAGTCGCGGATATGGCTCAGACTTGAGCTTCAGATATATAACTTTGGGCATGCACTTACGGGACTTCATGCAGCCGGAACGTTGAGTGAGCCCGAATCAGACGTATTTCCTACAGCCACAACTTCTATGGGCGATGATTTAAGTGGGGTCCCACATTGATAACTGATTAGGTATATATATTATATATATGTATATATAAATTTATGTGAGTGTATTTGCTTTGAATAACAACAAAAGTGCTATAAATCATATAGTATACCATAGAAGTACTGTATGTACCCCAGATGAGAGCAACATATAGCTCGGTGATCTATAAAAGTGTGCGCCCGGACTAGCTGGCGATTCAATAGCATCTTGTTCGGCCAGCCGTACGGTACTTGGAGCCGACAATTTGAACTTTATTAGTTTTTCGAGCAGTTTCTATTGTTTCGAAAATGAGAATCTTAAAAGAGGTAGTATAACTTAGAATCGGAGTAGTGTTTGCTTCTATTGAAATACTTTTATCTCATTTTCTCTCTCTCTCTCTCTATGTTCTTGCTTAGCATGAAATCTTCTTTCTGGATCCTTCGGAGCTGCTGCGGCCGGAGCCCACATTTGCCGATAAGAGTCCATCGCAGTTTCGAGACTACAGCGTCGATACCGAGGACCCGCTCAAGGAACGCGTGCGCCGCACTTACCGTGAGATGCACCTAAACCAAACTGTGGACTTCGTTATGGGTAATTGCGATCCTTAACTGCATCGCAAGTCATTATTCAAGCATTGTTTCCTTGCACAGGACGTCGTGAGCACTGGCTGAAGTTCAACACCATTAAGATGACGGTGCGTGAGGCATTGGAGAAGCTCAATGATTTGGTGGACGAGTCCGATCCTGATTTGGATTTGCCCAATATCATACACGCCTTCCAGGCAGCCGAGAGGGCACGCTCCGAGTTCCCCGAACACGATTGGCTTCACTTGACGGCGCTGATCCACGACCTGGGCAAGATCATGGCCTTCTACAATGAGCCCCAGTGGGCCGTTGTGGGCGACACCTTTGTGGTGGGCTGTCGCTGGGGCGACAGCATTGTCTATCGCAACGATAGCTTTGTGGGCAATCCCGATGGCGACAATCCCAACTACAACACTGAGTACGGCATGTACGAGCCGAACTGTGGCATCGACAATCTGCTCATGTCCTGGGGCCACGATGAGTACATGTACTCAGTGCTCAAGCACAACAAGACCAAGTTGCCCGATGTGGCCTGCAATATAATACGCTTCCATTCGTTCTATCCCTGGCACAATGGCGGCGACTACAAGCACCTGGAGGCGCCAAAGGACGCAGAGACCAGGAAATGGGTCTTGATTTTCAAGTGAGTCGAATAGTTACATTAAGCTATTAATATATACATTACTATATTGGTAAAATTTGTTCTGCCCACAGCCGTTACGATCTCTACACAAAGAGTGAGGTGGTACCCGATATTGAAGCTCTATGGCCCTACTACCAAACACTTATTGATAAATATTTGCCTGGCGTCTTGGAGTTTTAGAGCTGTCCCTGTAAATTGTGTACATTCAATCAGATATACATATATACAGTTTACTATTACTATTAACTATATTAACTACTTTGTAATTCCCCCTACTACTACTATTATAAGAAAGCCTTCATATACTATACCAAATCTACAACGAATGTTGCTTATGATAATGCAATGCATTGTATCTATAACTAATCTCCAAAAAATACATACGTTAGCTATATGCATAGAACAACTATTATAATATAAAGATTTTTTCCTAGAGGACTTTTCTTTTTCTTTACTTATAATCAACGAAATGATGCAACAGACCTCGAGCAAGTACTTAGAACTCCAGAGTCTTTAACACATTTCCCTTTAGTCCATGTTTGGTTATCCTTCCAATAAGATAGTCTCCAACTTAGCAAAATATCTGAACTCATGTGAACAATTTTGTTTTTATCTTACTCTCAAATTTTATTATTGACGACCAATACCGCCATCAAAACAATTGCTGAACATTAAAAAAAAAGAAGGAAATGTACACTCATTAGAACTTAGACCCTAGTATACTTAAGACAATGACACAGTTCATGGGGAAGCGGAGCCGCAGCTGCTGCGTCGGCGTCGTTTGTGCCGCTTGTGACTCTTTTTGGCCGGATGGCGCTGATGATTTCTTCGCCGCGATGCGCTTTCCTCCTTATCCCGATGATGATGATCACGATGACGACGTGAGTCCGAATGGCTGCTGCTACGACTGCGACTGCGACTACGACTGCGCGTCAAACTGCGACTGCGACTGTGACTGCGACTGTGACTGTGACTGCAACTTCGACTGCGACTTCGACTTCGACTGTGTCGACGACGTTTATGTTTTGCTATGGAGCTAGCTTTGCGGCTGTGCCGCTGCCGATGCAAGCTACGACTACGACTGCGTCGGCTGGCACTGCTGCTGGATGAGGTCACTGAAGCATCATGGGATGTGGAGCTGCTGCTGCGCCTGCTGCGACTCCGACTCCGACTCCGAATCCGAATCCGACGGCCCGTCTTACGATGCCGCACACCCAATGATGATGACACCAGCTGCACATCATCGTCATCGGAAAGCAGAACGGACGCTGTTGCTGCAGCAGCAGTCGGCACTGCCTTGCTGGTGAACGTATTGGTGCTATCATCGTTTAGCAGATTGTATTTCTCCAAATCCCCGTCGTCGTCATCATCGTCGTGCATGCGCGAGCTCTTTTGCGCCCCGACATCATTTTCGTCATCGTCGTCGTCATCCTCATCAGGTCCAAAGTAAGTGATGGGTATGGAGCGTACCGAGTCGTTGGAGTCAGTATTTACGCTGTCAGCTGTCACAACCGATTCATTATTTGATGCAGCTGTCGCATCCGATCCAATTGCCTTGCCAATGGCACTGCCCTCAGCTAAATGCCAACACAGAGTTATAGACGTGGGTATTACATTTTCTATTGCTAACTCACATTTAATTTGATTGAGAAATGCCATGGCCTTGCGCTTGCGTTCCAGCTGCAGTTGCTTCTCGCGCGAGACCATGCCATTCAGCTTGTCTCGCGCGATCTGCGCCAGCTTATCCTTTACACGCTCCTCAGCTGTAGTGGAGAACGAAATTAAATCACAAATCAGTGTCTCTCTCTCTCTCTTTTACTCGCCATCTCTTTCTAATTGATTCGATAGCCCATACACACCTTGACGTTGCTCTTTGAGTGGAGATGGCGTTGTTGCTGCCAAGCCTGCTGTTGCGCTTTTTGACCCGCCCGTTCTAGCTAGCAACTGCGTCTCCACTTGCTTGATGGCACGTTGCACGCTGTCCGGCATGCCCGGCCGCACTTGCTCGGCACTCGATTTGGCCTTTTGCTCATCCTCATCGCTGACTTCCTGCGGCAGTGCCGGGTGCAGGGCTGTGTTCTCATCTCGGGCACGTATAGCGAAGCTAACGTGCGCTGCAAGAGAGAAATTGTGCAAATGAGATGGATTTCTATATATATAGAGCAACATACGCACCCTTCTCACTAGTGCTGGCAGCAGCAGCAGCTGTGCCGCCGCCCAGACCTTTTTTGCTGATCAGTGCAGCGGCCACAGCAGCTGCCTTGCGAGTCTTCTCCTCCTTGGAAGCGGCGTCCACGTCGCCAGTTATTTTGTACATATAATACGCATAGTACTTGTGCTCTGGAAGCAAGAAACTGAAGCGTTCGACGCTCTTGGTGCGCAACGTCTCCTCGAACTGGCGGCCATTCTTAATGACATAGGTGGCCGTCTTGTCTATGATATGACGCAGCGTCTCTTCGGGCATTGGAAAAGTTAGCAACGGTGGTGGTGCCAGCACCGCAGCGGGTTTCGTAGTGGCGCTCGTTGTAGTGGTGCTGGTCGTAGTGGTGCTGCTGCTGCTGCTCGTAGCGTCTGATTGTGTGGATCGTTGTGACCGTTGCTCAGCTGTGTCATCGTTCTCATCCTCCTCTTCGTCACTGTCCGAACTGTAGTTTTGAGCTAGGGCCAGTGCGCTGGTGTTCTTCAATAGCTCCACCTTGGGCGGCGCATCGTTGGCGTTGTCCTCCTCCGCTTCGTGGGCAAATGTGCTACCATTGTACTGGAGCAGGACAGGCGTAAACTCGCCATTGGATGCTGTGGCGGTAGTGCTGCTTTGGCTGTGGCACTCTGACTTGGCGCTGGGCGTTGGAGAGGCAGTTCCGGCGGAATGCTGTGATGCGGCGTCATCGTCTAGAACTGTCTGAAGCGGCACCCCTTTGATTTTGCTAATGAGTTGTGTGTAGGCGCAATTGGCCGACGGTTTGTATTTGATGGTGGGCACCGTAATAACTTGCTGACTGCGCTTCGGACTTTCGGATGCCGCGTTGGCGTCGCTTGTGCCGTTGCCTTTGTCCAGTGGGGTCTGCACAGAAGCCGCGAACTTGCCCTGCTTGATGGCGGCCAGCAGATGGCGATAATATGGCTGCAGCAGACTGCCCTGCGACAGGAAGTCAAACTGTGCATTGTTGGCCTGCTTGGCTTTAATTAGGATCTCCATCTGAGCGCCCTGGGTGGCAATGAATCGTGCCGTCTTCTCAATAATCGCATGCTGTTTCATTGTCTCCGGCTGTCCGATGAGGGTAGAGATGAGTTAGAATATATAATGTAATCATATTCGACTATTGCCGGCTTACCAGCTGCATGCCCGGAGCGGGCGGTACGAGAAGAGTGGGTGGCAGTGTGTAGGGCAACTCGGATTCCTCAGTGAGTGTCGAGGACTCCGATGTTGGCGAGGTTGCATTGTCAGCACCGGATGAGCTGCATGTGGACTGGCCATCGTAATGGAAGTCTACTTGGCTATAGTTGCCGCCCGATGTCTCCTGCTGCAGGCGCTTCAGATCCTCCTCTGTAGGTGAGTGTATGTTCATGATGATTGCGGTTGTGTGAGTGTGTGCGTGAGTATCGGCGTGTGTCAGTGTGGCAATATGAGCATATGAGTGTTGGCAAAAATAAGAAAACACAAGACAACGTCGTGACTTTAGTACAACAATACCAGTGAATATCAAAAAGCGCGAGCCACTAGGGCAGATTAACGGAATACTCTGAGTCAAAAACTTATGAGATTCATAGATTGAGTTTCTGGAGTTTTGGGGGCTTTTCATTTGATTTAAAGCTTATTTTTATGCTGCTTTTTTTTTTTTTTTTGCTCTTGACTTTCACATTTTGTTTGCTCTCTTTGAGAGTTTAATTTTTGTATATGGAGGCTCCAAAGAGTGGAACTTATTATTATAAAGATAGAGGGCGATGTAGAGTCCCAGGTTGCGGAATCTGTAAAAAATGGTTTAATTTGTTAAATGTCAAGTGGTTGCTATTTACCTGAACCACGGCGGTACCACCCACAAGGCATTGGTCGAGACTTACGTTGATATACGCATTAGATGCGGCTGTTGTCGTTGGTTTTTTGAATATTGGTGCTACTTGCTTTTCATATGATTTCTATTTTTCTATTCGATCGTATTCTTGTTTATATTTTGGGCTTGAATTAAGGTCTTGATTTTTTTGTCGTTTGTTTGTTTTTTTTTTTTTTTCTTTTCTTGATTTTGATCTTTTTTTCGTTTAAATATCGGTATTTCTTGGCACTTAGAATTTAAATAGTAGTACATTCAATTTGCATTGAGAGTAAGCTTTGCATACGCAATGCCGGAGGCTGTACTTACCTTGCTGCAGCCGTAGCTCTTCTTCGTTGTTGTACAGGAACAGGTAGCGCTCCTCTTCGCACAGCTGTTCCGCTCGCTGCTCGTCGGCGCTCAGGTATTCCAGACGATTGCCGTAGCCCCCGGGTGGCGCCTCGTACGTCGATAGATCGCACAACGCTCCACGCACGTCATATCTATATACACACATATATATAGATGTGTGTGTGTAAGTGTGTGCGTGTATGTGTGAATGCGTGTGGGTGGGTGTCCAAAGAAAAGAATAAGAGAAATATAAACGGGAAAAAGAACGTTGTTAGTTGACAGCATCGACATCGATGAGAAGGCGCTTATCACTCTCAATCACACGTAAACACGCATACATAGACGCACAAACACATACACACACGCACGCACGCACGCAAGGACACAGTTGAAATCAAATCAAAAAATCAAAAGATCTGTCGATCTTTCGGAACCGAAAAGAAATTTGCATCTCGATCAAATTGCTTCACACAGTTGTTAAATAAATTGGTATTGGTTAAATTAAATGTCTATAATTATGTATATGTATATATATATTTTATCAATTATTAGGTAGGTCTTAATCTTTCATACATACCGCTCCGGTTGCTAAAAAAAAGTTAATTGTTTGACGATTACAGTTCAAGAATTTGTTTAAAATTATATTACAGTTTGAGAAGCACTGAAAAGAGCTGTTATTACAATGAGAAAGCTTTTACAGTTGCAAGGTCTAGGGCTAGGTCAGTCAGGTCTCCCTTCCTACTACAATATATTATTTATATACGTTCAGAGTTTGGCTAAAGGTCGTCGTCTACGAAAAGGGTCCTGGACTCTAACCGAAGAAACAAGAAGAGAAGCAGCTGTCACAATTTTTCGTTCAGTTGGAGCCCTACGGTTCGGGTCTCGGTCGGCGTCTCTGTCAGGGTATCGGTTGGGCCGCGCTTATTTCCGTCGTGGGTTGCTTCATAACTAGGTGTGTGTATATTGTTGAGTAAGTATGATAGTTATGGACGGCTAGTGAACTGAGCCAGTCGTTGTGTTTCTCTCTTCTGCTACATAAACATATGGGATCCAGATGTAACATACATATATGTATATATATATATACACACATACAAGTAGAATATGTATGGTTGTATAGTGGCATTATATTAGATATATATAAGCTGAGAGCCGCCGGCAGGCAACAATTATTAACCTGTCTATTTTGAGATTTACATCGCCCATCCAGGGTATCAGCTGTTTGCCATGATCCATCTCACGCGCCTTCTCATCGTCCCGAAAAATCTTGCACGCGTAGCCAAACACCAGCAGCTCCAACGGGGGCTGGCGGGGATCGGCTGCCACGCCATTTGGGCCCATGCCCAATGCTGTTGCCGATGCTGTTGCAACGCCTCCCGTTTTGCGCAGAATGCCATTGATGCTGCCGCCAGCGTACTCACGTACCATTGCGTTGCTGCCGCAGGCACGCATATTGTAGGGCATCATTTATTTTGATTTCGCAACGTGCCTACACACTTATAGATATATACACACACACGCACTCCCACTTCGATTTGGCTTAAGCACTTTAATTTGTTGCAATTTTCATTTTATTTTTGCCACCAAATGTGTTTTTCTTGTTGATGTTGATATGCATGTGCCAGACAAGGGTTAAATGGAAATATATCGATGTATTCGCTGTGTCGATAGTTTCCAAAGCAGTTCTTTACAATGGCACAGAATGGTCTAAATGTTTACGGCCGAGAAATATCGATATCGATATAAAATTTTTTGGGCTATGTCAAAGCGGGTTTTCCTTTTCAAATCTAAAAATATACTGAAATGCCAAGCAATGGAAACTTTTCATAGTCAGATGCATATAAAGAAATACAAAACTTTATTTTATCAAGAAGTATTTTACTAAACATTCAATCATAATAAGGTGTCTAATTCCTTGGATTTGGGAACTTAAGGGTACGTAACTTTGAGTAAATAATATCCCAGTCGACATAGGCTCCTATGAGATGCCGCTTATTGTCTGGCGAGTCTTCGTACGCAGTACGACCGTGTAGCATGCGAAGATTGTTAAACACAAAGACATCGCCCGCACGAGTCTTGAACTCCACAGCTTCAGCTTGGGCCAGCTGAAGAAACTTATCGTAGGCCTCGTACCACAACATGGCCTGGTCCAACGGCACAGTAAAGCGACTGTCGCGCTTAGTAGTGTTCTGATTGATCCGCGCAAACTGGCCATCAACGTCCAAGCAGATGACGGGCGCACGCCACAGGCTGTGGAACGGCTTGCCCGCGTCACCATCGTGTCCAATGTCGAACCAATTCACCGGAACGGTGCGCAATATCTCGTAATAGTCTGGATGCTCGCGGCGCATCTTATCGGCAATGAAGAATCCATCGGTCATCATATTGGCTCCACCCGGTGACGACGATTGAACCAGTGTATGCAAAATATTGATGCCCGCTTTGTACTCATAGTAGGGCATGTCCGTGTGGAGCGGCAGCGGGGTCATCAAATACGCGTAATTCTTAGCATTCGGCTTCGACTTCACCTCAAACACATCCCTTGTACAGACAACAAACAGATTGCAATTGATTTAGGGAATATTGAATTGAAATGCAGACTCATACCCATAGGTGGTGCGCTTTATGTGGCCTATGCGTTCGGCCAGGTGCCGTGCGACTTCCGTATCGTGGGGCGCACCACGTAATAGCGCGAAGCCCTGGACGGCCAATGCCTCGAGCCAGTCGCGCAAAACTGTATCCTTCTTGAGCACATCGTCATAGGAAAACTCGCGTGTCACCTCGCCAAACTGTGACTTGCCCCAGAGCTGAGCCGGCGGCTTGTAGACTTCATTTAGATATCGTTGCCTCGACTGCTGGCCAAAGTCGCGCTCCTGTAACCACTCCAAGTCATAGCTGGAGTTGTGCGCATCCTCCCAGTTGACAATCAGCTGTTGGCTCTTCTCGTCATAGCTCACGCGTTTCGCCTGAACGTGCAGCGGACCGCGTTCCCAGTGGCTTTTGCGTGCTCTAGTCTCTGCATGGAAGCATTCCGGGCACTGACAATTGTCTCGCAGCCAAATGCTTGGGTACTTCAGCCTTTGTCCATCGGCCTTCGCCAGCTCCACGTATCGCTGGTCCAACAGCTGGGCCGTAATGCCGCTGGCATGGCGCTGAAATTGTCGAGTTAGCAGCGGACCAATCAAATGCTTGCAACTCAGCATGTTGACAAATACTAAAGAGTGAACAATGAACCAGGAACAGCCGATGGGTGATAGTGTTCATCGCTTATCAACAAATGTTGCTGCACGTGTCATCCGCTTATCGCTGCTCTTGAATTACTTCGCTCTCTCCCTTATTGCCATCTGAGTCCGTTTGATTGGCCAGTTGTATTACATGGACAATCGCCTCAGCACGTTCCGGCCAGCACTCATTGCGTGTGTCGACATGAAACCGACGATTTGCACCGCACAGACCGCACTCCATACTCAACTGGGTTTTCTCATCTATGCTGACAGCGGGTACGGATTTTTCTGAATTAACGGCGTTCGCATCTTTGTGGCACTTGTTGCGCTTCCCACGCAACCGGCGATGGCGTCGTTTACTGGAACTGGTTGCTGGCCTCTCCACTTCTTTGGGAGTTGGCTGCTGTTGCCCAATCTCTAACGTGGTGTTAATGCCCGGTAGCAGCGGCAAGGAACAGCGCCTGCAAAGCGTGCGTTTCACTCCCGGTGATCTAGAATTAAGAATGAAACTGTTATTAGCTATCATATATACACAATATCGGCTTGGAACTCACATCTTAATCAGCGCCTTGGTGCCCACGTTGCGGCAAAGCTTGCCATAATAGGCGGCCAGCGTGTTGTTGTTGCTGTGCGCCATTAAATTGGACGCCTGGTACAAGAAATTCATTCTGGAGCAAACGTGTTGCTGGGACAAAGTTTTTCGATTGGCCTTGTTGTTTCCCATGACGGAATGAACTTTAATTCATATAACTTTTGAACTGCTAATTTTTTTATTCAAAAGAAGCGATTTTAATATTTAACCCTAGTACACACGAGACGATATTAGATATTCGAACTGTTAATCGTGGTCACTTTCGATGTATTGACTAATCGATCAATAAGAATAATCGTTTTTATACATTTTTAACAATAATTATATACAATATTGAATATTAATAATGTTGAAGTGTAATTATTTGTTAATACTGATTTTTATGACAAGTATGCAAAATAGTGAATTCACAACTTATAGACGCCATCCACAAGTGGCAGCCCGCAAAAAGAAGTTGCCACTCACAGGGGCTCGCAGACACAGTGAACAGCTGTAAGTTTCCCGCCTTAATTCGATCCCGCAGCTGTGGGGCATGCAGTCCACAAAGACCTGAATGCGAAACTCTGTGCGAAAGAGCGATCAAAAGCTAATTCAGCAAAATGCAACGCGCAATAAAAGCCAACTAAAAGCCGAAAAAGCAACAGCAATTAAGTGAAACGCCGCTGAGCACCGACGCGTTTAGCGATTCGGCCTTTTTAATTATTTATTTTTATAATTTGTTATAGTTTTTTTTTTTTTTTTTGTGTCTCTGTACCGATCGATTTGTTACTAAAGCCTCGCGCTGGGGGTATATTGTGCGCGCAGCAAACATGTTCATACAGGACTTGAAGAATGACTTTTATAGACAACTGATAGGCAAGCGTATTTTGATTATTGTCAACTATGACGTCGACGCGATCTGCGCCAGCAAAATCCTGCAGTCGCTCTTCAAATATGATCACATGCTCTACACTGTGGTGCCCATAATGGGCGTGACGGGATTGAAGCGCGCCTACTCGGAGCACCAGAGCGACGTTAAGTATGTGCTGCTGATCAATTGCGGCGGATGTGTAGACATTGTGGAGCTGCTGCAGCCAGCGGAGGATGTCACCTTCTACATCTGCGACTCTCATCGACCGCTGGACGTTTGCAATGTCTACAGCGATCGACAGGTATGCATTCTGGGTGATCCAGCTCTGGAGGAAAACATACCAGGATTTGACAGCATATTCTACGATTCGGACGGTGAGGATGACGACGAGGACGACGACGATGAGGATGAGGATGCGAATGGTGATAGCGGCGCAGGCGAATCTGATGACGGCAATGGCGACGGCGATAGCTCCGAGAGGGTACGCGCTCCCAAGCTCAGCCGAATGCAGAAACATGAGCAACGCATTCTGCGCCAGAGAGCCAGACGTCAATGGGAATCGGAGCGGGATCGCATCATGTTCGACTACACACAATTCAGCTATTATGGCCGATCGACGGCGCTGTACATTTTTGAGCTGGCCTGGAAGCTGTCCAAGGACAACATGGATCTGCTCTGGTGGGCAATAGTCGGCATCACTGAGCAGCTGCTGCTGGGCAAGATCGAGAGCGCCGCCTACACACTCGAGCTGGAGAACATACAGTCGCACGTGTCGCGCCTCACCAACAAGACGAACGATCAGAACACAATGAGTGCATCGAAAATCAGCTTCGAGAACGACTTACATCTGGTGCTCTACAGACACTGGACGGTAACCGAGTCCATGCGGTAAGTGTAGCCAGTAGAGAGTCATAAAATCCTCGATTGGACTTAAATATTATTTTGATTGCCAGCTACTCTCGCTATTCCGCCTGTAAGCTCAAGCTGTGGACCCTGAGGGGTGAGAAGCGTCTCCATGAGCTGCTGGTCGAGATGGGCCTACCGCTGGTGCATGCGCGACAAACGTACAGCGCCATGGACTTGATTTTGCGCAAAGAGTTCTACTCCATGGTGGAGCAGCTGGCCGAAAAATATGGCATACCCGACATCGTCTATGGCACCTTTACGCTCAGCTATGGCTATCGTAGTCGGTATGCAGCGGCCGACTATGTCTACGCGCTGCTGGCCATTCTGCAGTCGGTGAAGAAGCATAAGACGCCAGAGGATTGCTTTATGGAGGCATCCGATGCACTGTCGCGCCAGCACAAACAGCTGCTCAACGTGGGCATCGACAATGCCAAGCTGCTGCATGCTGCCATCTTCCGGCAGGTGCAGAGCTGCCTGGAGGCGCATCAGGTACACTCGACTGGCTCCTTCTTTTACTATGTGCTGCAGGAGGAGCATGCGTTCTTCTCGTATCCATATGCACTGGCGCTGCTGGCCAAATTCGTGCTGCATGGCCATGTGGCCACGACGAGAGTGCGTCAAGCTCCGGATCTGCCACTGATTGCCACCTGTCCACTGGATGCGTCGCAGGGCATGTGCCTGCTGGTGGGCATTGCGCCGGTGCGCGAGGATTCCCCAAAGAACTTCTTCGGCAAGGCTTTCGATCAGGCGGCACAGAAGAGCAAGACGAACCTACTCCAAGATTTCTTTGAACCGTCCATTGTGCAACTGCGCCAGAGCGACTTGACCCGATTTCTAGATGCGTTGACCGTGCTTCTGACCTAGGCACAAATGCGCCACCCCACAAATATAGCCTAGTTTAGCCCCTAAGACAGTATATCCATCTAACGTAACCCCAGACCAGAACTAATTTAAGATAATCTAATTTATAAACAATTGTTTTTTTTTTACTAGCATAGCAATTCTGTTCGACATTGCCTTTAAGACTACTCATAGAAAATAATTATAAAAATTGTACATCGATTGTCAATAAGACTATGTAAACTATGTTAAGCCGACCTACAAATTGAATATATGGAAATAGACTTAAGCTATGCGTTTGTGGCATCCGATTTGAAATTGTGTAAAACAGACAACAAATATATAATAATAATAGCACATGTGTTTACTATACAAATTGGATGTTTTCTTATATTTATATGTATATGTATTGCTTGAATCTCAGACGAGATTTTCGTCTCTTCCGTCTGGCAGTTACCCTATCAAAAGTTATAAGCTTTGTATTCCATCTATGTAAATATATGCACACATTCATATAAAATATAAATATATTCATATAAAATATATATTATACATCATCTAACTATCTACTTAGCTACTATCGCTCCATGGCCACTTGCTGCTCCAGGCACTGCAACGGTTCGCCATGCAGAATGCGCGCAGCTCCCAGGCAAGCCACGTCGTCATAGAAGACAGCGTATTGACCTGGTGTGATGGCGCGAAGTGGTGCATCCAGCTGCACCTCGAAGGGTCGCAGCTGGCAGTCGACGAGAGGCTTGGTGTGCTGGAAGCGGAAGCGGCAACGCAGGCTACCTTCAGTGGCCAGCTGCTGCCGTGCCCGGCTGCACAGCCAATTGACTGCATCAATGTGAATGCGGGTGCTGTGCAGCGCGGGATGCTCATGGCCGGCGGCTACATAAATGATATTGCTGGCTGCATCTTTGCGGGCCACAAAGTACGGCTGCAGATAGGAACTGAGACGACAGCGCTGACCCACGGTCCACTGGTGAACGCCCTCGTGGGTGCCCACAATGCGGCCGCTATCGATGTCCACAAAGTTGCCCGGCTTGGAGGTAATATACTATTTGCAGAGAATAGGAATTGTGAGTGAATGCATGGAATTACTTGAGTATAAAAGTATTTACCTCCCGTATAAATGCCTTGAAGTCGCGCTTGCCCACGAAGCAAATGCCAGTGCTTTCACGCTTTTCGGCTAGCCGCTGCAGGCCGATGCGACGCGCTAATTCCTTTACGGCAGTCTTCTTCAGTCCACCCAGCGGGAACATTGTACGTCGCAGTGCCGCCTGTGCTATGCCGGCTAGAAAGAAGGTCTGATCCTTAAATGTGTCGGCGGGTATGAGCAGGCGAACATCATCCGTTATCTGACCGCCGGCATGCTCTAAAAAGTCACCCAGACTATTGCGAGCATAATGGCCAGTGGCTACGGCATCGTATTGAAGCGTCTGAAGAGCGTGCTGATGGAACAGGTCGAATTTGATATGCTTGTTGCACAATATGTCCGGATTGGGTGTCAAGCCCTGTTGATAGTCGTCCAAGAACTGGCTAAATACCGATGTCCAATATTGCTTCACATAATTGACCTGGCGTAGTTCAATATTTAATTTCCGGCAAGCCCATTCCGCATCCCTTAAATCCTGCTCTCCACTGCAGCGACCGGCCTCATCGTGCTCATCCCAGTTGCGCATAAATACGCCGAGTACATTAAACCCTCGCTCCTTGAGCAAATGGGCGCTGACTGCACTATCCACGCCCCCGGATATGCCCACCACAACATTGCGTATCATTATGAAACATCCAGCATTCCACCTGTTTATTTTGTTCACTCCAAACGTATTTTTACATTCGGCTGTTGCTGTTTCGAGTGTGACCAGCTTGGGAAGTGCAGTATTTTTCGGAGTCAATATATGCCAACGACAATGCAGGCTAGTTTTTCATTTGTGGTGTTCCCGAATTGTTCTTAAATTTGAAATTGTATAGAAAACTATATGGATGAAATAAATTGAAATTTATTGATGCCATTTATTTACATTGATGAAACTCTTATTAAACACTATAATTTGTACAAAATATTTTTTTTTTTTTTTAAGTTTAATTCATTATACAGCTGCATCTACTAATGTTGCTTTACCATGTTAATGCTCCGTATTCGTACATTTATCATAGGAACTGTCTTTTTTTCGATTCTTTCACTAAAAGAAGCCCCAACAATTCAAAAACAGCATAACATATTTTTGTTTGTGTTTTTTCTAACGTATAAAGGATGAAGCCTTTGTTTTGTTTTTGGAACGTCCCATGTATATTTGTAAAATACCGTTACTTTCGGTATTTTTTTGCTTTGCACCGGATGGTTACACTGCCGCAGGCTGTGGCTCCATATGCCGTATTTACAGTTAGTTCATTCGTCGTCTTTGTCGCGTTCGCCTGCAGCGAGATTCCGTGCAAACTTAGATTTTGTGTGTTTTGAGAAGTTCAACGAGTTTCTGAGTTTTCGAAGTGCGTGCACACATGTAGATTAAGGTGTTTTACCTTGCTAAATATACACATATATTTTTTTCGAGTGCTTGGGTATGTGATTGGTCGAAAGAATCGTGACAAACACAAGTAGAGTGCGGCCCTATAATTGTAAATCAGCGAACTTACATATCTCTTATATTTAATGCTTGTAATTCCTTTTAGAGCGCCACTCGTACAGCTGTTGGTATCGTAAACTTTGATTGACAGCAACCAGCGTTTCAGCTGCAGAGTGTATCAGTCAATACAAGAGGTAAGCTCACTTCTAAGTTTCTATCCAAAATTGTGTAAACAGAAACTGTTGATCAAGTCCAATGCAATTGAATTTTTTTTGAGGTTATAAAGGGCGCGCCACCAAATTCGAAATGAATCAACGAAAATTATTTGTTGAATTAAAGTTGATACCGAAAGTAAACATAATATTATAGGGATAATCTTAAGCCTTAAGATCCAAATTTGAAATGCTTAGCTATTAAAGAGCTTGTAATTCTTTGGGCTTCATCTACAAAATGTAATTATTTGCAGTGCTTTATACGTCCTTAATAAGTTCAAATCTTTCGCTTTGCCCAGCTTCTGTCAAAACCAAACAAATCGTTTTTTATTTTTTATTGTGCCTCGCCTTTCCGTTTGCTTCCTTTCTTTCGTTCTTAGAATATTGTCCTGAAAGGTAGTTAATAGCCAACAATGGTCGAAATAGCAGCCACAAAGGAAAATCTCTAATTAAAAAATAAACCCAAATAAAATAAACAATTAACTCTGGGAATAACGGTAAGCTGAGTCGTTGGGCCTTGCGTTAATTGTTAGCCAAAAAAAGAAAAGGAAAATGAAACTTTTGAAAGTTCCTTTCGTGTGCAGACAACATTGACTTGATTGGCTATCAAAGCGGGCTAAATAGCCCGCAGTACATTTGACTAAAATGATATATAAAAATTGAAGGAAAATTAAACATTTCATCATTTGGGCGCTGCTCTCTGGGCACTTTTCTTTCTATTTACTTTTAGTGCAATGCAACTTGTGCTTGAACCTTGCCAAGGCTCTCAAAAGGAGGCCACAGACATTTGTCAAGGTTTGCTCCATATATAAAATATATTCTCTAGCTGGGTGTGTGTGGAGATACCTATGTATGTGTGCATGTGTATATAAATATGTCAAAATATTTGCAAGAAACCAAAGAGAGTGGGGGGCGAGTGGGCGTGTGGGCGTGTTTTTTGGCGCAAATGCATAATAATAAATGGCTACAATTTGCAATGGAAACGGAAACAATTAGGAAATAGAAACAGCGAGCGGAAATGTAGGAGTGTCGAGTGGAGGGCGGAGATTGTAGAGAGCGGGTTTATACGCCAGTACGCCAGTTGGTAATCTGTGCAGAGAGCAATGCGAGCCGAGGTGTGTGGGGTTCGGGTTCGGGAAATTGTTTTGGTCACAACAATTAAGCCAAACTGAAATGGACGCAACATTAATCAAGTGAGCTGGCCAGGAGGGCGTACGGAGCGTGGGTGCCTAGGTGCCTAGGTGCCAGGGTGCGAGTATGCCTGACTGCCTGGCTGTTCGGGTGCCCGGGTGCCAAGTGACAAATAGGCATAGCTGCAGGTCATGCAGCATAATGGCGGGTCGTTCTCAGTCGTCAGCTAAATGAAAACGGGAAGCGGAAACGGAAACGTGGTTGGCCCTACAAAAAAAAAAGGAGAGGAAAACGAAAGAGTAAAAGTAAAGCAAAAAAAAAAGAGTGTAAGAGAGGATGGATGCCAATCTGTTGTGCAGTAAGCGGCTTTGGGGCCACTTTGCGTGATTCATTTTGCAATTTGCAAGAGATAACAACATGAAGACTCTATTGCTGCTCACAGGGTTTTGGGAACACCGAGGCCGGCACTCGACATCCTTTCGCCTGGCTGGCGAACCTTTTTAAGCTGATTTCGTCTCCTTTGGCTTTTGCTGCGTCTTGACTTGCTAACGCATAAAATATACACACATATATACATATATATACTATATGTATAAAATGAAACAAAGCAAAGCGAGGCGAAACAACAACAAAAATAAATAACAATAATAACAAAAACAAAGTGAAAACAATTTCCGCCAAAAATTTACGAATGTTTTTGATTATGAAATGACGCACGTGGCGGTCGATTGGGGACTTTGGGCATTGCAGGGGGTCTGGGTATGGGGCTTGCACTGTGCACTTGGCACACTGGGCGTGGTCGCACTTGAAACTTTGCCAACTCTTATTGTCGTTGTTGTTACTGTTGTTGCTGTTGCTGTTGCTGTTGCTGCTGCTGCTGTTTGTTGTCGTTTGTAGCTGCTACGCTTATTAAATTTGTTTGCTCTGTTTTTTTGAGGATGCTGTTGCTGGTCGTAAAGATGAAGGCAGCAGCAGCAACAGCAACAGCATCCACTCCACCTCTCATCCCCGTTCCACTCCGTCTCCTCCTCCACCCCCTGCTCCATCTCCTGCTCAAAACTTTCAGCTCGGATCTTGATGTAAATGCTGTCCCAAAACACGGCTGGGAAACGCTTTCAACCTGAAAACAGGCGCTCGTTCCTTCAGTTTGTTGTTTTCTCATTTAATTTTTTACCCACATATACCTACATGTAGATGTGTATGTATGTATATGCAGAGCATGTCGTGTACCGTTAAGCTCTTTAGACTTGATTAAAGTTAATTGGCAGTCGGTCAAAGCTATTGACGCCGGGGCGTCACATGACGAGCTCAGGAGCGCCAACTTTTTCCGCTCTCATATTCTTAAATTGAGTGACACAGTCATGGCACATTCGGAACTTTTCAGATTCGTTTAGCAATAATTACATAATTGCGAGTGATTATAAATATTTTAGTATATCTTAAGAGGTTAGAGTGCTTGCTAGAGCTTAAAATGAAATTTAATTTTTTAATTTTTAATGTACATATAATAATACCTATGTATATGTATAATTATATACCATTTCTAATGCATACTAGCATTACTACTACTACTTATTGCAATCTTTGGCATCCAATTTGATTATTCTTTCATCGTAATGCCGTCTCTTTTCACATCCTACCGTCTCCTCTCCTCCCCTTATCAACATAAGACTTCAAGTCCTCTTCTTATTTCGTCTGTCCTTTTCGTTTCGTTCACGTTGGCTAGTTTCTTATCTCTTGTTCCTCTTCCCACTGTTCTACTTTCCTCGTCCACTTTCAGACTCGCTCGTGTCCTCTCATCACTTCTAGCTGCCTCTCGTCTTCTCTCATCTGGTTCCGTTTCCCTGCCTCCCATGTTCCCTATGTCTCTTTTTTCTTCTCTCAGCCGCAATCATCTTTAAGCTTGTATTTTCCTTTTGTAATTAAATTCGATTATTAAATCTAAAACAGAAAACTAATTAAAAATTGTCTAGTAACATATACTCATGCCCATCCAGGGTGTTTTGTAGTCAGGCAGAGCTGTTTGTTTTCAATTAAGATAAAAGTATCAAAAGAGAACTTGGTTATTCAAAACAAGTTTCAGCTTACGAAAATTTCACTTAGCCCAAATTGCACTGCAACGAAAAAATCTGAAACGTTGCAGTGCACGCGTAAAAGCACACAAATACATACAGAAGCACACACATGCACACACACACACACACACATGCACACACACACACACACACATGCACACACATGCACACAAGTTGAGTATGCTGGCTGTCATTGGGCTGTGAAGCTGGCGAAAATGTAATTTAAATCATAAATATAATTTTTATTTAATGAATTGGATCATGCAGCAAGTTCCTTGAGCTGCCTGCTCATGTGTCTACGTGCTGTATGAAGCACACACACACACACTCACACACACACACACACATACACATATGCATGCACATGCCGCTTTCTGGTAGCAACGCTGACGTGCAACAAATATTTTACATGACTGACTCAAAGACGGCAACGGAGAAGAAAATTGTTGTAGCAACAGCAACAACAACAACAAAATGACTGCAAAACTTTTCACATAAGAAATTTTCGCATCGTCCTTTGCCCCGCACCGTCCCCTCAGAAAGCACTTTATCGCTACTGTTGGCATCATCAAGTTGATTAAGTGCATAACTTTGCATCGATGTTTGCTGCAAATATGAATAGTTTGGAATCTGTCAGAAAGTTTTGCCAATTGCAACTGGCACGGCCACGACGGCAAGCATTCATACCGCTGCTGATAGTCCCGATCGAGCTGTGCTGCTCCGTGCTGCCCTGGCTCTGGCTCTGGCTAATCCCGAGCTCGGCTTATGGCTGCTGCTGCTGCTGCTGCTGCTGATTATGCAATACAGTAACTGTCAACTGTCGCCCCAACAGTGGCCATCTCACCATCTCGCCATCGCCATCGCCTGTGGCCTGTAAGCTGTCGCCTGTCCAGGTGAGGCGGCAGTGCAGCTATGCGGCAGGCAGCAGGCAGCAGGCAGTTACGTATACAAAAGCGCAAAAGCTGCAACACAATGGCCACCGGCGGGCTGAGCGTCAAGCGGGGGCGTGCTTGTGGAATTGCGGATGGCCTTGCATGTCCGTGTGGCATCCCGTCCCCCTCGTGCCGCCGTCCCGCCGTCCTGCACAATGTTGCACCCCCGTGTGCCACAATGTCGCCTGTCATTGTTTGGGCGTCGTTTGGGGACAAGAATAGCAGCAGGAGCAACAACAATAAAAATAACAGCGAGCACAACAAAAACGAATGCCATTCAGCAAAAATGAAAGAGAAACATACGAAAATTTTTGGCCAAGTGTAATCCAAGTGGGTAGCGCTACATCTGCCCCACACAGCCAGCCAGCCAGCCAGCTCGTCCAGCAGCAAGGACATGACACGGTTAACGATAGCGGAAGCGGAATTGACGACTGGTCGACGGCGATATGGTGAGATGTTGCCCCAATTAGAATCTCTCTGTAATTACACGGATTCCATACGAAATCGATAGACATTATGACTTGTTCCATAAATGAAAAGACATTTATTGCGCACAGTATGCAAAAGAACTGTGTAGCGCTTTAATTGTGTAAGGCTTTAACTGTGAATTTATCGATAGCCGATAAATGTTATATATACATAAATGTATATATCATTAACGCTTTTTGCATTAATCAACTCTAAATAGCATTTACATTTATATGTATAACTTTGTACTTAGTTTTCTTTTACTCAACTTCAATCTTATTTGAATTTCGATATAATTTTCTTTATTTATAGATAATTTATCGGTAATAATGTACCACTTTTCTTTGGTTTATCAAATTTCCATCTGTTTACCTAAACTTACACTTAGCTTATTGACAGTGATGTGCGCGCTTTAGTCTTTCGATATGTTATCGATAACCGATTGATTTACTTTTTAAGTATGACACTGATTAATTTACACTTGAGTTGCTAAACATACCATATAGAATAATATACTATGCAATGAGAGTTCTCTAGTGTGATTGATTTTCAACCATCGATATTAACTCGTCGTACTAATGCACTCACAGCTCGCCTCTTGTGCTGTGAATTGATTAATTGACCGCAATTTAAGCAAGCTAGTGATAATTATGAGCGAATGAAGTGTGGGCTACAATTGAATTTATTGCATAGCAATTAAATCTCTGTGCTGATTGACGTCGCCTTCCATTTAGTCAGGCAAACAGTGTGAGAGCACTACCTCCTCCTGCCGCTGGTCACTACCTCCTGCCGCTGTCCATCTATGGCAAATCAGTTGTGAGCTGCACCTAAAATGCATTCCTCACTCAATTTAGCTTTCCACCTCAAACTGTGCATGTTCTCTCGAAGCCCAAAGAGCAGGCAAACGGCCTTGCGGGCCACCCACTGCACTCGTTGTGAATCAAAGGGCGGTGCTAGGCGGGCGGATGCAAATGACTGCACTTTGAGCTTTTCAGATTTGCATACATAAGATATGATTGAAATTGGTCGGCTGGGGCAAACGGGGCGGGCCGTAAATTACAGTTAACTGCAACCTAAGTGCTGTCAAACGTACTCTCTCCCCTCTCTCTCACACTCTCTCTGTCTCTCTGCCCTCCCTTAGCTCAGTATGAAATTCAGTCAGGCTCTAGGCATGCCGTACTGGGAATGTACTTTGCCTACTACACGGAGAATTCACTCCAAACTAAAATACTCACACAGAATAATACACACATTTTTGGCTGCACTGAAAAATATAAGGAAATTCTTTTAAATAGCTCCCGAGAGAGCCCAAGAAAGCGGGTAGACACAGACAACGGACGAACAGAAGAGTGCGAATGTGATGTTAGAGGCATGGAGCACAATGAGCCCCAAAACTGTGCCGAAACATTACGGAGCATGCGGCAACAGATCGCGCTGGCCAACGCACAGCAGATGTTGGGCAAGATAACGGTGAACTGCTTTAGGAAATGCATCGACAGGCCGGGCACATCGCTGGCCAGAGCCGAGGAGCGCTGCTTGGTGCAGTGCATGGACCGGTTCATGGACTCCCTCAAGGTGGTCTCCATCACCTACAGCAGGCGACTCATGCGAGAGACCAAGTAGAGCCCCCAGCTGAGTCAAGCCACCAATTCACAAATAGATTCTCGACGCATGTAAACTTCAAGTGAGATTTTGTTAATCGCTACGCATCTTTGTCCAATGGATGTCCTCGAGCATGGTTCGCTTTGGTTCTACTTACAAAAAAATTACAAACAAATACATTAATTATCAATTGCTTAATTAGTCTTTGATATTCATCGAATGCGCTGTACACTCAATGTAATACCCCGGAAATTTCGCTTGCTCCCGAAACAGAGCAGACTGAGAATGCTAAGGACAGCATCATAAGGATCACAAAAGGAAAGCCCATATATGCAGATGTATAATATGTATATATCTGCTGGAGATTACTTTAAAGGAATCACCTAATTCATAAAGAAGTATATACATAGAATATATACATATATGTATATACACTTGTCAGTGAGAGGAAACCCTACTCTTCAAATTTATATGTTGTCGAAAACCTTTTAAAAAAAGATTGGCATGGAAACACTTGCGAAAGGCAATCAAAGTAGAATTAGTCCATGGCATCAAGGCCCACTTCATAGGGCTCACAATGTGCCCGATTCTCAATTGTTGAAGTTTCCATTATACTTTATTCATATCCTTCATACCTTTATGCCCTGGCCTAACTGCAAATCATGTCAAATGGATCTACTTCATGGCTTTCACAACATGAGTACGGAATCTGGTGTTCTATACAGGTTTTTATTTTTGATTAAAAACTCAAGTATTATGTGCGGTTCTTTTATCAGCTGTCACATGATTATCCCGGTACGTTTGCAAGACGTTAAAGTCTTCTACAAAGGAATATAAATGATATTCCTTTGGCTTGTGAGCGTGAAACCGTCAACAGTCGATTAGATTTAACATGTTAAATTTGTTGACATCCAAAGCCAACAAGTCGCCCTACATACAACCTTTTGATCTCTGAGATCTCGTTGGCCCCACTCCCCCCCTCCCTATACACCCCATCCCTCCCTTTTCAGGCTGTCTCTCAACGAGTACGCACCAAAGCGAGCTGAGCTGAGCTGAGCTCTGCTGTGCTGGTGCGACAAATCTACTTGCCAGAAAAATTGTCAGTTTTGGAAAAGTGTAATAAAAGTAACTCGGATGCCACAAAGGGAAGGGAGAACCACGTGCGAGTGGGTGGATGCTTTATGTGTGTGTGTGCGTGTGTGTGTGTGCACAACAAATAACGAGCAAGAAAATAAAACGCATGCAAATATGGCGATGAATACGTAAAATAGATGAGGCGCGCAAAATGCAAATCCACGCACAGTTACTACTACTGCGTGTGTGCGTGGAGTGTGTGTGCGTGTGTGTGTGTGTGTGTGGAGTGTAGATTGTGAGCGCACGATGACGTCAGCAAATAAAAGGCTTAAAAGGCAACGCGAAGCAACCATAAAAGGGACAACAAGCTCAACAAACACACAGACAAACATTTAAATTTGAGCCACACACACACGCGCACACACACACACACGCACACACACTACCACTACATGCATGACTACAAATGTGGCATATGCATATGCGTACATATGTCCCAACATATGTAAAGCCACCTCAACAGGAGCGAACACTTTTAATAGGCCCACTTGCCAGCATACCCTGTAATAAAGCGAATAGGGAGACTTTGCTGTTGATAGCAATCCCCATAGGAGAACTCTTGACTCTTGCTGTCTGAATAAATTCCGTTTCATTTCATTCTGCATTCCTCAGTATTACGCCAAGCAGGGTATCTCAGGGTCGCTCATACCCTCCTTCATTTGCACATTCACAAAGTTTTTGTGTAGTTTCGCCATTTTCGTGTTGCCTTTTTGTAAGTCGCTTAAGCCACATTCGTGTCGGGCTCTAACTGTCTTTTTGGTCCTCTTTTGTTTTTTTTTTTTTTTTCACTGTCCATCCCCAGCTCATGTCGACCACACGCTCCGTACTTCCCCCCCATTCACCATTTGTTGACTGCATTAAGTCAACATTTAAGTAAAATTTATTATAAATGAATGCCTCGTGCTTAGCTGGAAAAATGTTTGTTTGCCTTCAAAGCAGAAATTGTATCTCAATTCAAGTGTCTGGGGATTTCTGAAGTTTATTGTCATTACGCAGGTTGAGCTGAGGTGGTTATATATACATACATATATTGTAGTCTATACATGTCTGAGTATCCAAATTAATTTCATCTAAACTTTTGTAATGAAAATGAATTCCAATTAGTTCTTATGGATTCAAAAGTTAAGTAACTTTTATGACTTTGCCCAAATAAATATATTACAGACATATAAATGATAAAAAAACTTGCATAAATACCAGGCTTCATTCTCCTAAACAGTCCACAAGAGCCGCCTCTTCAGACCACCTGAGCCATAGCCGCTATGAAAACTTTCAAAGCCTCATTCATTAGGCTCAATCGCATCGCACAAGTGGCCAGCCTTAACGAGGCGACATTTCAATAGTATCTTGACGAAAGTTTGAAGCGCTTGGAGTCGACACCAAATCAAGTGCTAAGCGTGCCTCAAGTCAAATGACTGTCCGATAGCCGGGCTAATAAAGCCATGAGCACTAGAGCTGCCAGACGAACGTGTCAAGTCCGCTTTGCCCCATAAAGCCTTTCGGATCAAGTTGGGTTATCATGGCTCTACTGCGCTGCCAATATAATATATATATATATATATATATATATATATATATATTTGCTATAGAAGCTAGCAAAAACTTAAACACTTTATTTCATTTTTATATATGTAGCTGGTTCATTTCCTTTTTTTTATCTTCATATTCATATATGTATATAAAAAAGCGTTTGCATTTTTTTATTATTTTATTCTAGATTAACAGTTTTGCCGTTTAAAGTGAGGAAACTTTGGCAGATTGCAGAATTGTAATAAATTGATTTCATTTTGAATTGCATTTGATTGGATTATGCCCAATTATGGGCTGCAAGATAAAAGTGTCAAAAGCTCTTGTTTAATTAAATAATAAACTCAACGCCAATCGAACGCACTCAATTATTTATTAAGGTCGTAATGCGCATTGCATGTAATTTGATTTCGTTTGAATGTCACGCGACAGCCCATCCATTAGCTTATATTCTTATGCGTTTAGTATATCGGCTAGACAATTGCAGTGAATCGGATTGGTTTCTGTGCTAAGGGTAGATATCTAGATAAGATACTATTTTAGATCTCTAAAGACTTTAATCGAACTTTATTGCTGTATCCATGTTTGGGATTAGTTAAACTAATGCAAATTCTTTTCTATATATATATCTCTCTTATATTTGAGCAGTCCCTAGAAAAAGACTGGGAATTAGAAAACTTTTCTTGGCATTTTGTGCGCACAATATAACTGAAGATTCAGCATTGCCAAGTGCTAAAAGTTTGTCTTTACCACACACACACATAAGCCTAGTACACACACAGCTCGATTCACATAATTAAAGTTGTATATCCACTTTGGTACTTCGTTTGGGCACTGGGTAGGCGAATCATTTGTTGTTGTACACTTTAAGTTTGGCTTTCAGATTTCGATCTAAACACATTGTACACAGTGAAGTGAATTCAATTCGGGCACAAAATTACACACAAATTTTTTATATTCCGTTGAGAAGGCAACACCAAATTTCTTAGTATCGTTCACACTCGTTAATTCGGAATTTAGGACTTGGGCAAAATTTTCAAGTGAAGTCATGTCCAGTGCGAATGTCAAAGGCGAAGCCTGTCCAGAGTCCAGTCCCGTGCCACGACCCAGTAACGTGCGAAAACTGATCCAAATGTTCGAACAGCTAACCGTTTACGGCGGACAGACGGCGCCGCCACCTGTGCTCCGGGCTGACCCGCCGCATCAGGCGCCGAGAGCTGTCAAGACGCTCACCTTGCTGGTGAATGGACGACGCGTTGCCCAGACCAGGCACGAGAGTGTCCAGCAGACGAGAGCGGGACTGGATGCAAGTCCGTGAAATGTTGCCATGTTCGAAATTTTAGTGATGATCTATTTTGTGTAGCAAAATCGATGTACCGATAAACAACAAGTAACTGCGATGGAGCTATGGGTTCCTATTGGTCTCAGCCAGTCATAGACGCCGCTCTGATGTGTTTGCTGTGTTGTAAGAAATAACCCCAAACCTGCGAGTATTCAAAGTGAATCCCCTGAGTAAAATTATTTATATAATATAGTATCAATAAAAGTATCAGTATCAATAAAAGTAAAGGCAATGTAAAACCCAATAATCGATGTTCACATAATAGATAAATATCAAATTGAGTGCCTTACTCATAAATTATAATCGATAGTGCTACAAATTGTTTTATATATATAGAAAATTGCGATATATATAGAAATTTTATTTTATGTATCAAAATCACATTCAGTACTATCAATTGATAGTACTTTAGAATTTTTTTGAGCTTAAGTGAATTAATTTTGGTTTCATAAACACAAGCTCTTCGGTTATGTCTAAGCTTATCGCTAAGGCTCAAGTGCTTCTTGCTCTTCATTTATCGATAGTCTTTGCTTCGCTTGACCGATAAATGCCAGAGTGCATAAACGTTAATAGCTCTGGCAACTCCGCTAACTGGCACTCAAAACTTTGCCCTTGAATGCCAATTGAAAGACGTTGTGTAACCAGAGTCCACTCAAGTGTCCCACTCGACTCTTTTGTGGTCGAATGCTGTTGCAAGTGCTGCACAATGCCCACGCTGATTGCACATTCAAGGCGCATTCACTCGATGCCTTTCTTCAGCTCGAGTTCGAGTTCGAGTTCGAGTTTCAGCTGGAGCTCTTGGTCTGGTCAGAAGTTTGGTCAGAACTTTTCAATTGGCTAATTGTTTGTGCATTCCGTTTGAATGAAATTCTTTGCCCGGCGGACGGCCAACCGGATTTTTTGTCCGGCTGCACGAACTGCCTGTGCTATACATGGATATCTGCAGTTGAACTTACATCTTTGCATTTGTTTCAATGGCCATTTGCATATTTTATTATTTTATTTATCCTCGTTATTGGCATTTCAGTGAAATTCAATTACCCCCACCACAACTCCGGCCGGCCCTTGCCAGAGCACGGCAAATTATCATCGAGTAGGTCGCTGTCAGAAGCAGAAGCAGGCAAAGCGCATTGCCGCCCATCTGTTTGCATTATTTACAACAAATAATCCCATATAAATGCTGTGCATACCGTGGAATCAACATGTCACGCACACACACATACTTACACATGTATTTGCATTTGATTAGTTTGACCATTAGTTGCTTTGTTTAAACTAATTAGAAGCCGCTTTATGTTATGCCATGCCATTGCACAACCTGCACAGAGGCCAAAGGCGGATGTAATATACCAATGGCCAATGGGCGGTAATCAAACGAATGCTGTGCTGAATGCTGTCCAACTGACTGCACAATACTCGTTCATGCTCCAGCAAGCAGCTTAATTTATTTAGAAATCAATCGATATACTGCATAAACGGGGTCAGCCATGTCAAATAATCGCATTCTGGTGCGAAAACTGTCAAAGTTATGTATGCCATATAAATATATGTATACATAGTGTATACATATATACTATACATATTTATATATTATATAAATACTCAATATATTTGCATATGTTGACTGTATATTTGGCTTTATGGCTCAGATTTTTCGTTTCTGACTTTGCATTCGTATAGAATATCAATATGCCAATATGCTCTCTTCGCTTGCTGAACGAGTATCAGCAATTGTTGCCATTCCTTACAACTATGCTGTCCCTATACATAATTATTCCTGCTATCTATTTATATGTACAGATATATATATAAAAATGAATATATTTTAACAATAAAAAAGAGTATAAATAAAAATATTGTAATACAATAAAAATTTATATAAAAATTAAAATCACAAAAATAAAATAAAACAAATAAAATATATAAAACAAAATGCTAATTAAATTTTTAAAATTGAAGGAAAAAATTCGTCCAATAAAATTTATCTTTACATTTAATAATGCAAAAAAAAAAAAAAATAAATAAATAAAAAAAATTAATATAAGATTAAAGTAAAATAAATTTTAGCATACATATTATAAAATTTCATAAAAGAATATATATAATAATTATATTACCCTAATCTGATGCATTTTTGTATAGTAATAAAAATAAATGGGTATAATAAATAATAAAAATAAAATTAAATAATAAAATTCTGGCAATTAATAATATAATAAATTTTAATAATAATAAAAACAAGTTTTAGTAAAAACTAAAAAAAAACATAACATAAACATGACATTAAAAAAAAGATGCTTTTATTATTTATATATTATATTTTCATCATATTTTTCCCCCCAAGTAATTCCCATCATCATATTGTGGTCCGATTGTTGCAGCTTATTGTCTTACATACATATTACTTTAAATCTTAAAGTATGTGTGTGTGTGTGTGTGTGTGTGTGCAAGCCAGCATATACACTTATCACAAATCTACACTCAGTTGGTCCTTATTCGATTCTGTTCGACACTATTTCAAGTTCATCAGATTCCCCTATGGTTCATCTCGGCCTTTTCCTCTCGCATATCTCTTCGGCAATCGCGCCTAGTTTTTTTTTCCATTTTCTTGTAGAATTTATGACGTCTGCAGCATAAGTTAGCGCTGAGCATGCCTCTTCCAGTTTATAGTTTTTACTATAACACTTTTCAGGCTGCCTTTGTAAGCTATATGCTTGGAAGGTTTTCCCTAAAGCCTGGCTGCATCCCATTCAGCGTAAAGCTCGACATGCTCATAAAAATCTGGCCAAATATTGCACATATGCACAAGGACACACACACACACAGCTATACATATATGTATATGTTTATATATATGTATATATATGTATGTACTTCCATGTCTGCCAAGTTGAACAATCTTTTATTTGCGTGGCTTTGTTTTGCGTTACGCTTGAGCTGTTAAAATTTTATGTGCCAAAATTTACGTGTTGCACACTGAATGGGCGTTAAGGGGCGTGCCGCTGCTCCAATGCACACACACACACATATATATGTATATCTCTGTGTATATACACCCACCATGTATGTGTGTGTGTGTGTGTGCTTATACTGTTTATTTGGCCCACATGGATGTACATATATGCGATTGAGTGCGTGTGTGTGTGTGTGTGTGTCTGTGTGTGTGTTTATTCATTTATTTGTTTGCTTCGTTGGTTTGTTTATTTGTGTGCACCATGTGATTTATGCGTTGGCAATGTGTAAACTTTAGCTGCGCTCATATTTCCATTATTGGTTTATCCCCGTCGCATTCTTCCTCTTCGGCAACTTTCCACAGATGAAATATTGCGTATACGGAATGTGGGACAGCCAAACAGCATCAGCATCGGCAGTCGTTACGCGCCAGTTAAACAACAGCCAACGTGTGTAAACTAATAAAAAACAAAAACTATTCCAACTGATTTACTACAACACACTGCGGTCACGCCCACAAGCCGCGAACCGCAGCTCAGCTTCGGCAGCGGCAGCGGCAGCCGCAGCAACAAATTCAAATTAAACAATAAAATGGGCGCCAAAAAAAGATTTGCGGCTTTCGTTCGTTGTTGTTGTTGTTGTTGTTGTTGTAGTTCACGCAACCCTTTAAGGCTTTACGGCCTTAACCATATTCATGCGGCTGAGTCGCATTGCGGGCAACCGCATGCCAATTTGCCAGGGGCGTGCCAACCAATTGTATTTGGCTCCATTGTGAATTGGTTGTATTTTATTCATACACTAGCAAACGCCACTGCCACTGCCACTGCCACTGCCCTTTGTCTAGAGCACTAGGTATACCGTCGAATACTTTGTCAGCTCGCACTGCACATAAGTATGCTATAAAAAATGTATATAATTTATTCCATCTTGAAATTGACTCAGTTCGCTGTAAATATGTCCACACCCACCCACACACACACACACATACATACAGATGGCATAATTTATGCATGAAAATGCTCAATGTGTGATAGACCTGAATAGAGATGGGCATAAAAGAGAGAAAGCTATATTTATTTAAATTAATATTTATGCGATTTCAATGTCTTTTGTCATGCTTGACTGAAGGCGTCCAAGAGCCGTCTTTGCTTTGGGCTGACTATAGTCATGACCTAAGCTACATTACAGAGAGCAGCTACTAGGTAATTGTTATTGCAATTGATATTGTCATTGTTATTACTAAAAGTTAGTATAAACTATGAGTTTCAAGAGAATCGAGGCATTCTATACGCCTAGCGCGGAGTTTTGTGCAAAAGAAGAAGCAGAAGAGCTTAATAATATATAACAGAGAAAACAAGCTTGCTCTCTTTTCATTTCAGAAAAGTCTCAACAACTAAAAGCGGCCTCGATCTAAACTCTGCGCTTCTCTCAAGCATAGATAGCAAGCACACACATACATACACAGCGTAACATGGGGGGGCTTACCATGGTAACTTTTTGTGGAATAACTTTTCCTGCACAGAGAATTTCTTAATTAAACTTTCAAAATCTTCTAGTGACATTCGTATGTGCGTATTTCCCAAAGTCTCTAGTGTGTGAAGGGAAGGGAAACTCGGAATTACAAAATCTCGGGATTTATTACACGGATTTCATAAGGTCTAGGAACTTTGGCTTCTACGGTACTCGCAAATGCTTAAAAGACTAAATAAATTGATCGACTCTTATGAATAATAGGGATTCACGAATGAACAGACGGCCGACTAGACAGACACTCAGACGAACAGGGGACCACGAGCTCTGCTCACCATTCTAATCCAGATACTTGAGAGTATCTGCGAGGCCTCCAACTTCAACAATGTTGTACAGCACTGCGAATGCTTCGCACCACACACACACACACGCACACACACACACACACACACACACCTAACCCCACACATATTGCTGTCCGTTATGCCACATGCCACCACACAAAAGTTGCTAATTGGAAATCAGCTGATTGAAGAGGCTTTTGGGGGCTCCACTTCTGTCACTTTCGAACTTTTCACATCTCAACTTTGTTTCATTTATCAAGGGCTCATCACTTAGCCATGGTAGCTGCTGCTGGTGCTGCTCCTCCGGCTGCTGTGACATGACTTGTAGCAGCTGGCTTCAACTTGCAACGTGCAACTTCCAGTTGCAGCTTGACAGCGGCGGTGGCAGTGGCGGCGGTGGCGATGGCGGCGCTAATAAACAAATCAACTGCCGGCTGACTAAGTTATGTAAAGCGCATTAGTGACGTGCCACTTGGCACTGGTGGCGTGGTGGTATTGGTGGTGGTGGTGCAGTGGTGCACTGAAGTGGCGCTGCCTTCATTTATTTCGCGTCAGTTGCGCACCATTTTGATAGACTGTCTTTGCAGGTATATGTGTGTGTGTGTGTGGGTGTTTGTGTGGGTGTGTGTGGCTGGGTGTATGTGTGTGTGTGTGTGTGTGTGTGTGTGTGTAGAGTATGGCTCTTGATGACCAACAGTTGACAATTAAAACTTTTTGTTGTTTTTGGCTCTCAAGCAGCTAGCCAAAGGTTTGTGTGTGTGCTGTGTGTGTAATGCAAATTGAGATGACACAAAGTTGTTGCACATATTGTAATCATGATGATGCTGGCGATAATGATGCTGCGAGACAGCTGAGAATGATTTGAGCTGACTGAGAGAGAATCGCTCGTCGCTCAAATGCAAATGCCAAGGTCCACAAATTCAGTTGATGGCACGTTTTAACGGCTTAACGAGCAGTTTAACGGTAATTATATACATATATACATGTATATGTGTGTGTGTGTGTGTGTGTGTGCGACTGCCACGTAGAAATCCATCAGCGTGAATGCATGCTGTGCAGCTGCGCCGTGTTAAGCGAACAGCCCCATATGCTGCCAGCAGAGCTGAAGCTGAAGATAGTTTATATGCTAGTCGACAGCGATGGGCGGTACACGACAGGCATCGATGCATGGACATGGCCATGGGCGTGGGCGTGGGCGTGGCCATGCTAGTTGTCCTCGTGCAATGACCTCGTCTCTCTCTCTCTCCTGTTCTCTCGCCTTGGCACTTCCTTTTGGCCATTTATTTTGCGGTCTGCCAGCCAAGCAGCCAGGACTACGGACTAGCAGCTGCATGTGGGCCATGTTGGTCACATCCTTCCGCTTTGGACGCATGCAGGCATTTTATTGTTCAGCCAGAACTGCAGCAGCTGCTGCTGATAATGATAATGATAATGATAATGTTACTGATGCTGATGCTGATGATGATGATAATGCTGCTGATGATGTCCTCGGGCAGCCTTATGAGGTGGCAAAGTGTGCATGGAATGAAATATGTTGCAACACTCGGCACATCCAGCAATTGAAATCCAATTTAAATTTTTGCCCCAAATAAATTTCACTCCTGGGAGCCTGAACTCAATTTCTATGCTGCTTCTACCTTGAACTCCTTCTAGTGCTTACCTTTAATTTTTCAAGTTTTTAGCTCGACTTTATTCGGCAAATTTTACTTATAAATGAATGTATATGTATATGCCTCTGGCTATTTCCGCTAATTACTTCCAATTGGCTCTTAATTGCCTTTCATTTATCTCATTTTTGCTTTTGATATTTCCACTTTGAACATTTCGATTAAGACGCCTGAGCCCAGCCCAATTAGCAGCAGGAGTTGGGGCGTCATCAAGCTCCTAATTTGCGATAATTTATCCCAGCTTAAAAGCGTGAGAGAGAGAGAGAGAGAGAGAGTGAGGGAGAGACAGTGAGGGGAGTAGAGCTCCATTTGAAATAGAAATGAAAAGAGCAGAGACCAATTAATGATATCATAGATTTATAAGCATTCACACTAGGAATTTAATTGGTCTAACAAGACGTATGTACATAGAAATGATTGATCGCCCTCCACTCGTGACCTTTTGCATCCCATCGAATCATGAGGCAAGCTGCCAAAACGCGGACTATGTACGGTGGCGAGAATTTCGGTATAGCACTTGCATGGAGGTGGAGCACACGTCTATGCGTCGGTTGGTCGGCAGAATGCGGCACGAGGCGTTAGCGAACCAATTGAAATTTACCAATTGCAACTAAGGCTTGGCCGCAAGTATAGACTTTCCTCGTCACCTGGCGAGATAGGGAACATATCAGCACTTGACTAGCTGACACTAGTCAACTGGAGGCCAGTGGTGTGAAGCGATAAGCTAGAGATATTTACAGAAGTCGAATCCGTTGAAGCTGGGCACCTGTGGCAGCTCAGTGTTTGGGTTGTAGACACTGGTATCCGAGCATTGCGTCAGCAGATGCTTTGACTTGTCGCCACTCAACTCGTCGGCGGCGGACGGAGGCGGCACCGGCGGCATCAATGACGGGTCTAGCAAGGGCTCCTGATGCCGCAAGTCCACTAGCTCCGACTCGTCGTCGGGCTCCGATTGTATCGAGTTGTCCGCGAGCGCGAGCTTGGCCTGCGATGCTTTCATGACCTCGTTCATCTTGCGTTTCAGTTCGGCCAGCCAGCGCTCTGTGGCCTGATCGCCGCAGGTGTGCTGGAGGCGTGCCTCTATTAGCTTGTGGCCAAGGAAGGAGCTGTGCTCGAATTTGGCCACAGTGGCGGCAACACGGCCAGAATTTGCCGGTAGATGCCAGTCCTGCTGCTTGCCAGCTACTTGAGATTGGCTCTCGCCCATGCACTCGAATTTCTCGATGAGCAGCTTCACGGACCGCTTGTTGTGCATGTTCATGCAGGAGACGTGCTTCTTATCCATTGCAAGTGATACAAGTCCTAATGGAAACACAATAACAACAAGAAATTAATACAACTATTAATGTAGAACATATAAATCGAAAGACGAAAAAATAAATAACAAAAGTCTGAAATAATACGTTCGAATACAGTAAGTGCCAAATGCTGAAAGCACTCACAATTCAGTCACAGCCTCCTCCGATCACATTTCTCTCTCTCTCTCTCTCTCTCTCTCTCTGTCACTGTCTGTGTCTTTCTTTGCGCTTGTCTTGTGTGTCTCGACTTGTCCTGCCAGCGCATCAATCACAATCACTGTGCCAACATTTATGGCTGCTTGTTTGGCTGTCAGCCTTGGCAGATTACACATACGCCCCGTTCGCCCTCGGGCAAACAGCCGCGCCGCATCGGCAGCAATCAAGAGTCTCTCTCTCTCTCTCTCTCTCTCTCTCCCTTCCACTCCCCCGCTCTCTCGTGTCACGTAGATTAAGGACATTAACAAAACGTGTCAAGTCATCGCCCCAAGGCAGCCAAGCATCGTGGGCTTACCTCAAAGAGCCAAAGATTATCGTCAAGCAACCAGGCGTCTGAAGAGAATGCAGAACTTCCTAATGCGAGCATTTCATTTGAATGCCGATTATTATCGTTCAGCTCATTCAGTCCATGAAATGCGCATTCCAAGCCAGCATTGCTGCTTTCATGTTCTTTTCAATTACACTCAAGTGACCAGGGCGCTCGTCGTCGGAGCAAAAAAGTTCGAATATGCTAATCACAGCCCTCCCCATATCGGCATGGAGCAAGTGCGAAATTTGCCCTCCTTTATTTCCAGCTGAATTTCCATCGAGTGTCAGTGTGCTCTATGCATAGCCTTGAGTGCTCTAAAGTTTACATTAAGTTAACATAGCATGCAGCATGTAAAACAATATGCTTCTATATGGCCTTGAGTGCTGTAAAGTGAACATGTTGGATGCCTACTAATATGCCCTGCTCAGACTCCGAGCATTGCGGGCATGTGCCAATCATTTTTGTGTAGCCTCGAGTGCTCTAAATGTAATATGAATAATTAAGAGTGCTCTAGGCAGAGAACTGCTCGACTAGCAGATACCCTGAGCACTGAACACTGCGAGGAGAGAATATTCCAATCATTGTACGCAAATCTCACACACACATAGCCATCCATATATACAGACGCATGCATAGACTCACGCCTTTCGAGTATACAGAATTTATTAGTAAAACTTGTAATACTTGATCATGATGCTCTTAGGTAAGCACATACGCCTATGCGGAAGTCTCTAATATTTTGTGCGCATCAAATCTAACAACTCTAGCTCTTACGATACTTGAATAATGATTAGAAAGCGAAGTCAAACTATCGATATTTATCGGTGATAATTATATAAAGTGAGTTATCACAAAATTAAAGAAAAGATCAGTGATTAAATCCAGTTTTTGTGGTTAGCGAGATCTCTGCTGATGCGGACCTATCGATAAACGTCTTAATTAAGAATGTTATATTTATACGTATTTATATGAAATATTAAATGCAAAAATAAAATATAAATAATATATCATAATTAAATTGATGTCATCTGTATCCACATCTTCTGCCTGTTACGTATATATCGCAAAGCCCTGGTATCGTTCAGGTTATACAACTCCACATGGCAATGTTTACTTGAAGAGTATCAAAAAGTTATTTACCTGGTCCATTATGCGCCTTTGAACTCATGGGCCAGCTGCACCTAGTATTTCTACTAATGTATAGATAATAAAACTTTTTCCCATTGCACACATGTGTAGCTGGCCTGCGCCTGGCTCGGCATACATGCGTTGCCAGTGAATGGGCATAGTTAAAGAGAGCTAAATGCATGCGATGCATTCAGCTGTTAAATTAACTGCAGTCGCACTGAGCTTGTGGCTGGCAGTTGGACGAGCCAAACCAACGAGCAACGACCACGTTTCCCAGCTAGATGGTTAATTCCGACATGTAATTGTGAATTGCCTGTCATGCGATTTGCATGATGGTTTTCAACTTGCGCCTGATTAGCTCGACAGGTAGACATGTGTGTGTGGGTGGGTGTGTGTGTGTGTGTTTAGGGGAGATGAAAGGACTCCCATCCCTTGGCTGCCTCCCTCTTTGGGGCTGGGCCATATGCGGGCACGTCGAGGCCGTTAGCCAGTGGCAGCAAATTCGAAACGTGCCAATTTAAATGTTTAATGCTAATGGAATTGATCGGCGCACGAGGCTGGCATCGATTGCACGCAGCCAATTGAGTCGCGTCGAATGCGCGTACGAGTGAATTGCTTAATTATCATATCACTATTTCCCTTCCATTTTCCAGCCGAAGCCCCACTCTGGCCAGGACAACAGCAATAAGTGCGCAACGCCAATGCGTCCCATCAGCCCAGCGCAGCATGGAGCAGTGTAACTAGAGCGCGCACATCCAACAGTCGGCCAACCAGGTGGACAGTGAATAGCGGAAGCAGTACCTTCAAAGTCTAAAGCCGTCGCAACCAAGGCCGTCAAATTGGAAGGAAAACGCCTTTTCACGGCAGTTAACAAGTTTTTAACTGGTTCAACAATTGCCCGCGAGCTGAGGCAGCTAATGGTAAGCCAGATGCATAGAGAATGTCTCTCGAATGTGGAATGTGTGGGTGTTTAATGTAGTGTGTAGATCAGACATCTTAAATCGTAGAGCGTAGAGTTTAGAGCGTAGACGGGTAGAGCACAGAGCATTGAATGTAGAACGTAGCACGTAGAGCGTAAAGCTTAGATCGTAGAGGCTTGAGCATACATCGTAGATCGTATTGGTTAGATCGTAGAGGGTAGAGCGCAGAGCGTAGAGCTTAGACCGTCAAGGTTAGATCGTAGAGGTTAGATCGTAGATCGTAGAGCGTATGGGTTAGATCGTAGAGCGCAGAGGAGCATAGAGGTTAGATCGTAGATCGCTGTGGTTAGAGAGTAGACCGTAGAGCGCAGAGCCTGTAGAGTATATAAAGAATGAAAGGTATTCTGGTCTATGTGGCGAAAAATCTTCAGGATATTCTTTGCCTATATGTCATTCCGTTATTTCGCTCGCATCACGAAATGCAAAAAAGTCTCTTGCTATAATTTGAAGTCGTTCTTAGATATTTTTATTGATTTCGCGTCGCGTTTCCATTAAAATTTGATACCGTTTTGTACACGCTCTGCCCGATAGACGAAAAACGCGCCGCTCAGTGGCGATGAACCCGACGAGGAGCAGACGGCGGCGGGCACAGACAATGAGCAGGAACAGGAACAGCAGCCAGTAGATGGCCAGAGGCAGGCTCAGCAGGCACAGCATACAAATGAGCTGCAGGCACATCAATCGACGGCGAAGCCACTTCAGCGGCGTCAAAGGCAACGCAAGAAATTGATAGCCCAGCAGCAGAAGCAGAAGCAGAAGCAGCAACAACAGCAGCAGCAGCAACAGAGGGCCGCCCTCTCGGATGCGGACACGGACTCCAGCTCGTGCGAGGCGGCGGGCACGACCAGCACACGGGTCAGCTATGCGCAGCGCAACCTTAGCGACCAGGTGGTCTACGAGCAGTACAACGACGATGACGACTACGACGAGGAGGATGAGGAGGAGGAGGAGGAGGACGAGGATGGGGATGGGGATGGGGATGGGGAGGACTACGATGACTACGAGCAGCTGGCCACGCAGCGTGCACCCCTGAAGACAGCGCTACGAGTGCGAACCCATGCGCCCGCCGGCACAGCTGGCGGGGATCCGGGCAGCGAGACCGGTTCGGTGCGGGCCAAGCGCAAAACGAAAACACGTCAATTCTCGCAGCGCACCAGCTCCTATGCGGTGGACGCGGGCCACGGTGAGCCGGATGCGGAAGCGCTGGACAAGCGTCGTTGCATCTCCAAAGGGCAAATGCGAGGTGAGTGAAGCCAAGCAGAAGGCTTGGACAGTCATCAGTGTGTTTGCTGCCTTCCAGAGTTCCGTGAGGCGTTCCGTCTGTTCGACAAGGATGGCGACGGCTGCATCACCAAAGAGGAACTCGGCACAGTGATGCGCTCGCTGGGACAGTTTGCGCGTGTCGAGGAGCTGCAAGAGATGCTGCAGGAAATCGATGTGGATGGTGTGTAGGCCCGTTCTCTCTCTCTCTCCCTTTCTCTATCTCTGTCTGTCTCTGTCTCTTTTTATTTCTGTGACTTCCCTCCGCAGGCGATGGCAATGTGAGCTTCGAGGAGTTTGTCGACATTCTGTCGAACATGACATACGAGGACAAGTCGGGCCTGTCCTCAGCCGACCAAGAGGAGCGCGAGCTGCGCGACGCCTTTCGTGTCTTTGACAAGCACAATCGTGGCTATATAACCGCCTCCGATTTGCGTGCCGTGCTGCAGTGCCTGGGCGAGGATCTCGACGAGGAGGATAGTGAGTAAACCAATATCTATAATCCTAGTAGCATATAGATATAGATAAGACCATGCAAGTCATTTACATCGTCTGCCCAGTCTAGTGCTATCTACAATTCCTCTCTCATATCGTAGCCCTTAGTCTATACCATATTGCTTTACTCCCTGCTTTTCCATATAGTTGAGGACATGATCAAGGAGGTGGATGTCGATGGTGATGGACGCATCGATTTCTATGAGTTTGTCCATGCCCTGGGCGAGCCGGAGGACTCGCAGGAGAATGACGATGAAGAGGAGACATCGCCATTGCCCACGCCCAAGTCCACGGTCTCCTTGAGCTACGAGTGAACGTTGCGATCGCGCTCAAGATTTTTGCTCCAATTCCAAGCAACGATATGTGGAATATATCAAAACGCCATTTGCTCCGAACGCACAGCTAAACAAATTTGCAATGAATAAATTAATACGAAATTCTTTCAATAATAATTCAACTAATACATAAAATACATAAAAATAAACAACTTTTACTTTACTAATATGATAATATAATGATACAGCTATATATATATTCCAAGTAAATTAATTATAGATAATTCTAGTCTCCCCCTCTCTAACTCAATTTCCATTTTAATTCGAACATTGAATCAAAAGGTATCTAAATCGAGAATCTTAGCTTATATTCTATTTAAACTTGACTTTAACTATATACAATGTTATAATTAACTGTTGTTTACACCACACAACGTCGATTTGTCAAAAAAAAAAAAAAAAAAAAAAAAAAAAAAACATAAACATATCAAATTCGCCTCTGATTAAGTATTTTCCTCTCACAGTCAACCACCAAACACCAACCACCAAACAGAAAAACTCTATATCTCATCGAAATACAAATTCTCTAACAGATAATACCGAAAATACCAACAAACTACCGAAAAAATACCAATGCAATATTGAGAAAATACCACAAAAATACCAAATTGTTGCCCAGTTCTGCGGCGCTTTTATAGATATTCAAAATAGCAAAAGAATGCAAAATTGTAGCGTTTATCCATTTTGGGCTAAGACTTAATAATAAAATGTATTTAAGCAATTCTTTTCTTCCACGATTCAACATTTAAAAGGGATGCATATAAATAATACTAATTACGATTTACGATTTACGCATTACGAATATATATATATATACATATACATATATACATATTTATATACTTAACATATATACATATGACAAATTTATTTAGCTAATGATACGAATATTTGCTCAATTATTGTAGCAGCTGCGCCGACAAATGGCAAAACTTTAATTACAATCTAATGTAAACTTTTTATTCCATCGAAAACGAAATCAAAATCAAACAAAATAAATACAAAAAAAAATCAAATAAAAATAAAAATGAATTTTAAAAACTAAATAGAAAAGCAATCTTCTTTTATGTGAGGGGAAGGGGAATAAATTTATTCTAGTATATTGATATAAGAGTTCTTTGAGTATATTGGGGATTTATTTAATATTTATTAATAGCCATCTGACAGCACAATATAATTGGGGCATATTAGTTCGGAGGATATATACTAATAATAGTCAGAGTATATGCTAAACATAGTCACGGGAAATACCAGCTCTATGAGCTATACAATTAATATAATAATAATAATTTTATAATTTTTGTTTTCTCTTTCTTTCAATATGTTTTCCTATACATATAGTATATTCTATATATACGAATAAATTTATTATGTTATATTTATTATATATTCTAGTAACCTTTTCTCATATTTTCCTACTCTTTCTTTCAGTATTTTTTCGTATAAATATATAGTATATTCTATATATACGAATAACACTATCCACTTTCACTTTCTCTAACTATAATTGTCAAGCAACGGCCAAAAGATGATGAGCTGCCATCAGTCTTAACTATGTCTGCAGTACTGAGTATGTGCTAGTCGAGCATTGCCATTTTCAGTGCATACTCAACTTGTTTAATTATCACAGGCCGAGTTAAGCTTATTGCTATTTCATATGGTTACAGCTGTAATGTGGCCCTAATTAATCCTCCATTCTAGCTAATTCATGTTTAAGCACGGCCCTTATATATACATATACACATACATACATGTGCACACGTGTGTGTATGTTGCTCTTACACGAGCTGCCCAATTGACAGCAAATCAAGCCGAAAACCTTTTGTCCACAGCTGAGCCAGATAATTTGCCGAAATTTAAAAACTAAATTACCATATGAAATTCCCATATATGTATATATATATATATAGAAGAGCATGTGTATGTGTATGCCACACAATATAAGGCAACAATCAGTGCAAGCAACAGCTATGGGCCGCTTTTCACTCGAGCTGCGGTCAGCAGCAGTTGGTTCCCAAGGCGCAAATTTAGGCGTTGGCTCGGCTCGGCTTGGCTCGGCTCGGACGCTGCGTTGGCAAAAGTCACATTAATGGTCATGTAACGGAAGCCAGTCAAGTGCTCAGCCAGCAAATTATTAGGGGTAGCCACACACACACACACACACACACAGCCAGCCAGAGAGAGAGAGAGAGAGCGAGAGGGAGAGCCTCTCAACGAGCTATGCGGCGTATGCGTAATATCTGTTGTCAGCTCAGTCGAGGGGCGAGGCCATTCAATTTAAATACAATATGTTTATATAAAAGCATATTTGTGTAGCGCTTAGTTATATATGTAAAATATGCCTGATTGCTTTCCACTATTGTCCAAAAGCTATTTGGGCTCCATTCAACTTCAATTCCTTTGACAGTTTAGCTCGTCGAGCTGTGGTTGCGTTTGCTTTGCTTTGCCTTGCTTTGCTCGGCTTTTGCCTTTGCTGTTGCTTTGCTGTGGGGCCTGGCGCCACTTGAGACTGGCAAAAGTTTCTCTTTTTATTTTTAATTAAAAGGCCCGGCTCGGGCTTTTGACTGATTAACAACGTGGGCCGGCCTTTGGGGATCCGGAAGCTGCCAACGGCTCCGCTCCCCCCACTTGGCTAACTCATTTTGGGCCAATTTGAGCGCCCGGCGGCCGCAGCTCCATTTTGTTATCCACAAATTTTGATGTGTTCGTTCCTATTTATTTACTTATTTATTTATTTATTTATTTATTCGCATATCTGTTTTTGATGTCTGTAAATTTTCGCATTTACGGCCGTTATTTCTAATTAATTTTAATGAGCGCTGAACGGCCATAAAGGCTGGCCCCAAGAGGGACGCCCCATCGACCCACGCCAGCCCATCAGCCAGCCTTTGTGTGTGCGCTCTTTGTTATCTGGCTGATTGATATATAGCTAATACTTCAATACTGATATATTGAAGCTGCCAGTGCGTGTGTCTGCCATATCCGAGCGGGGTCCACATAAATCATAAGCTCTGCCCCCTCCCCTTTTTATTTTGCAGTCATCCAAATACTCTGCCCGTCTGTGGATATGGAAACTCTTGCACTGGCTGACTGAATGAAACATGTCCAGGATTTGTTGACTTGACTAGAGTCGATTACGAACAAACAAATAAATCGGCATATGAAATCATCAGCTTTTTTACTCTATATCGAATTGGATTGGGAAACAAATAAGACAACCATTGAAAAATAAATATGGTTTTGTTTTCTCTTACATAAGAACTCTCTAACTCAGAGAGATGATCCTTGAAGGGCGCCTATTCGAGCTTCACACAGAGCCACATAGATCTCGCATAGTATATGGAATATTTATATATATATACATATGTATTCATATGTAGCCACAATCTCATATAAATTTAAAAAGTGTATTTAATCTTCGTTCTCTTATTTACTCACATTATCATTATCATTATCATTATCATACATATGTACATAATTACGTTAATATAATAGGAATTGTCGTTGGTTAAACGACGATAAATCAGTTGAGTTTCAGCCTGAATTGTAGGGGCCATTGATGCTCTTGGTCATTATGGGGGTCGACTAATGTAATCGCAGTCATTAAAATGTTGATTTTATATAGTTGATACAAGAGGCAAATAATGCTGAAGGAACTATCCCAACAACCCATTGAATGAGTGAGCTAAAGCGATCGATGCGAACATCCACTCGTCTTATTTCAATCTCTGATTATATAAGCTTTACCTATTACCTTTATTTTTAAGTAAACTTCTACTTTAAATACTCATCTAATCATTTTTGTATATTTATAGAGTGCAAATACATTTCTTTTGTACCCATACTCGAATACCCTTATTGCTGAGGATGATAGATATTTCACATGTACCTTACCTATAATATAATACCTATAACTATAATACCTATAACTATATAATATAAAATAAATATATTTATATTCTATATTTAATATTCAACATAAACACATTATTGACTGATTGAATTTTCGAGTTATTTAATTTTATTCATGTCTCTATGTAATATAAAATATAAATCGGTTTTCCGAACGGGTTGCGAACTGTTTCGCTCGACAAATCATTTTGGTGTTTGCTGCCTGCTGCCTCAATATCCAAATTTCATTTCATTCAAAATTTATTGACTGCAATTTCGTTTTGTTTGGTGCGATGATCGACGTTGGAGTTCAACTGTTTTTCTGTGTGTTTTGTTTTGTGTACATACTATATATATATGTAGATAGATATCCATGACAAAGACTGCGACTTTGACTCTCAAATTGAATCGTTTGCGAATTGGCGTTTTTCTTTTGTTTTCTCTCAAATCTCAAATTCGGTTCGAGATCCGCTAATCCTTGACAATTAACTTGGCCCGCAGCAGCTTCTCCAGCTTCAGGCAGAACTCCGACTTGGCAATGCCCGCATCGAGGAGCACCTCGCCGTCCCGGCGCTTCCGCACCGACAGCGGCGGGTCAATGTCGAGCGGCTGCTGCTGTTGCTGCTCCTCCATGGCGCTGTTCAGTCGCGACGGCATCGATGCTTGCTCAGCCGAGCGCCTAACAGTGCCGCCGCCGCCACCGCCGCTGCCAACGCCGCTGCTGCTGCCCTTGGCGGTGATGCCGCGCAAATAGCTGTAGCCGGGCAGCCAGCGGCGCAGCAGGCGATCCAGTCGGGCCAGCGGACGCAGCTTGGACATGCGTTGGCTGCCGCTATCGTTGATGCTGTCCGTCCCATTGGAGCTGTTGCTGTCGCAGCTGCTGTTGTTGTCCCTGTCTAGCCTGCTGCCGCTGCGGCTGCTAGCCGCCATAACTGACGCCGTCGCCGTCGCCGTCGCCGATCGCCCTCCGCCATCCGTACCAGCGCTGAGTCGCCCGAGCGTGAGATCGGTGCGGCGTGACATTTGGTTTGGCATGGAAGTATCCTACGGGTGGTAGTTAAGTTCCAGAAACAATACGTACTGTACCGGCCTAATTTGTATTGTAAAAAATATAAACAAAAACTGAGCACTGAAAAGATTCGCAGGGAGCTACCAAAATTCCAACACATGACAATTTACGCCCAGGGCAGCCTGATTCCGGCTGTCAATTCAAGGGTACATAGACAACAAATACATGTGTGTGTGTGTGTGTGTGTGTGTGTGTGTGTGTGTATTGTGGCATATTTGTGGTCATGCACGTGCTGACATATCGGAGCGTACGTGCTGCCATTGCTGTCCAGCTTCCTGCATCCTGCCAGCTGCATCCTGCCAACTGCATCCTGCTGCTTGATTTGTCGCTGGGCATTATAAGCTTAATGTGTGTGCGTGTGTGTATGTGTGTGTCTGTGTGCGACCCTTGAATGACAGGGCACTTTGGGGCTACAGTTGGAGCTACGCAGCGACAGTTGCAAGCGCAGCCACCCCAACAGCACAAAAACCTGCAATCCCCATGCAACTAAATCTCGCACAGATAAATGACAGCATTGCGACTTTAAGACTCACGCCCCAACTGCACCACCAGCACCACCAGACAGAACAAGGAATAAGTAAATGAACTAATAAATGTGCTTGCAGCTCAGAACCGAAATATTTTATAAATTGAGCTACATTTGCAGCAATTGCATTTCACGCTTGATTCATGTAAATTGCTTTCTCAAGATTAAAGTCCAAAGGCCAAGACGAGAGCTCAAGCACTGGCGCCAGCCAGCTCTAAGAACACAATTCTGTGTTGTTAATAAACCCAAATACTCTGACGAAAACGAATGATTCAAGAGCAAGTGAGAGAATGAGAGAGCTGCCGTCGGGTAGTATCGACTGTGCAATACTCATGCACAGTGCAACACGAGTTGAGTCAGATTGAAGTTTGGGATGTATATATAGCATATAGCATATAGCATATAGCATATAGCATATAGCATATAGCATATA
>NW_022046130.1:43170-77772 GCF_001654015.2 Drosophila navojoa | reverse complement strand
TTTTTTTTTTTTTTTTTTTTTTAAAATTTTTTTTTTTTTTTTTTTTTTTTTTTTTGTATTTTTACTCTTTGCTAACGAATACAATAAAATATTAAAATCCTTTTCGGATCTTTGATATTACATTCGGTTTCTTCGCTTTATCCGCATTACCCTTGTATTGTGCTTCAATATCCGCTTTATCGGATTTATACTTTGCTTTAACTGTTTCTAATTTTCTCGTATAGAGCTTCTCCAATTCCTTGAAGCCATACATAACTAGCCGATAGAACATAACATACACTATAATATCCAGTAATACGAATATGAGCACAGGCGTTAACGTTTTTCCAAGCTGACCAAAGTTTAATCTCAAATAATGTTTATTTGTAAGTGATTTATATATGTAGGGCGTAAAATTCAGCCAATATAAGATGACGGTAAATAATTCAATAAACCTTTTCTCGAACATGTTTGGGACTTGCTTTGCCTTTGAGCGAATGCCACGAACTGATTTTCTTCAAAGATAGTCGCCTCAAATGGTTCATTTATTTTAATCATACAGGCACATACATATAAAAATTCCATATGATGTATTATTATTTAAGAATTCATGCGGTTGTATGGAATGTTTATATATAATAACAGCTCGATGTTGAATTCAACCCCAAGGCACCATTTGCATAAGAGCCAGACGCAAACATTTATATTATACCGATGTCTCAGATGTAGTCGTACTTACTTTTGCTTAAAAATGATTCTTATAAGCCATTCAGGAATTTGATGCCATACTTATCGATGGTAAAAGCCTTTTTTGATTTCCACCATATAAGAAAATATAACTATTTGGGTAACTGGTTCTTTAAATCGTGAACATTTTTATTATAGAGTATATTATATAACATAACATACGATATATGTATATATGTATATAAATATTTCAATGGATAAGCAGCCAACAATTTGATTGTTTTCTGAACTTAGAACTAGGTAATAAATATATGTCTATGCCTGTAAAGATGACTCGCAGAAACTATATTCGTATTAGCTATATTCGTATTTGCTAGCTAATATAAAAATATGAAGAAAACATAAAATATTTGCTTATATTGCTTTAAGATTTCACTAAATGATCTATTCCTGTTACAGGAACAGCTAACATTAGAGTTGTTTCGCGTCGTTTTGATAACAGTAGTTCAAGAGCTAAACATTCTACTGAATTGATTGAACTTTTCATGGCCTAATTGTGAGGATCGGAATAACTGATCAATAAGCGATGTCGATCTCGACTCGAAAAAGCAAACAATCGGATTTCGCACATCTACGTAAATAATTCTTCTAAGCTTGGGTTGGTCTTTGGTTCTTTGGCTAATGCTAATACTTGATGCGAACTACATTTCGCTCCTCCAGCTCCTCCATATTATATCTTGGGTCTGATCTGCTGGGAGGTGCCCATCAGGACGTCGGGCGACATGATGATGCCGTGGCTCAGCTTGCGGGCCAGCCCAGGGGTGCGGGGCGGCGTCGAAGGCACGGGCGGAGCACACCTCAGACTCGGCGTGGGGCTGGAGATAGGCTGCTGTGGCTGCCGAAGGTGCGAATGGGGCAACGTGGCGCTGCGCAGCGGCCGCGTCTCGTGCTTGATGTGTATGCGTGCCAAGTCGCTTTCCACAAGCAGCGGATGACTAATCGTGCGTATGACCTTGGGCGTTTGATCCTTGACTGCGACGGGGCCATCAACCATATCGATGTTCTCTGTGGATACGGCCTGATAGTGTGATTTATCCTTGAGCTGCGATTCGGGATCCTCCTGGGTCTTCTTCAGCTTATGCCACATCTTCACGTCACAGACTTTCAGCTTCATATAGATGAAGATCACAATCCGATAAAAGGTCACGTAGCCAGCGAGCAGGCAGAGCGCGAAGGTGGCGTGATCCGAGAACGATTGAAATGGAATGTTCAGATCCCAGCGTATCCAATTTTGTGTCTTGCAATATTGATAGATGGCTGGCGTAATAACCATCCAATAGAAGAGCAGTGTGAACAGTTCAATAATCCTTTTTTGAAACATTGTTGATATTTATCTCTGTGTGCACGGTTGTATTCACTGTTAGTCCAAGAAAACCCGCGCGAACGCTTCTTGCTCCGTTTCGAAAATGTATTCGTTGCGTTTGGGTTCAGATTCGTTACTAAATGATGTGCACAGAGCGCATAACCCAGCTATATAATACAAATCAACGATCAATGCAGCCAGCCCGTCAACCCAGCTGAAAGCCCGACTTGAGCAGACAGAGAGCGACATACGAAGTGTGTCTGTGCGAGAGTGAGAGAGCGAGAGAGAGCGAGAGAGATAGACAGACACAAAGACTCTCTGACTCAAACGGCAGCGATTCGCGAGTTATCTGTGCTCAGTGTTAGACAAGCTCTTGGATGGGGTTGCTTTTTGTTGTCGTTTTGTTTTTATTTTATATTTATCGATATCAGCTGGCTATATATATACATTAGTCGTATCACTATATCGTCGTGAACGTAAACAAAATCCCTGGAATAAGTGCATTAATTCTTGGAACTGGTTTTTGGGCTCTACCCCTTAGAGACAGGTGACAAGTGCACAGCTTATGCATATATTATACATATATGTATATGTGTGTGTGTAATATATATTTATATGAATGTATTTTGTATGAAAACAGGTTGAGTGACAAATTGAGTCGTGTTGTGAGTTTTTTTTACTTGGTATATTCGAGCAGGTTCATTGTATATTTTGCAATTTACATTTCTTAGATCATTGGCTCGACTTTGTCTTCGATTTGTTTTTAGTTTTATTTTGCTTTTGCCTTTGCCTTTGCTTTTGTGACGTGTTTTGGCGAAATTTTTCAAGTTAAGCTCAGTTTTTGAAATAGTGATTCATGCGAGCTTAAATTTAATTTATTATACGATTAAAACACCTGTAGTAACTGAGGGTTGCGTTAATGATTTTTTACTTGTTATTTATATTTCTTCTTGCTGCTGTAGTAACATGCTTTTGGCATGATTTCACAGGTCTTGAAATACAAAGAGAGAAAGATATCAATTGCCAGCAATTTTGCTGTCAAAGTCTATCAAAATAAAGTGTTAATTCGATGGAGCCGCTTTAAAGGCACTCGTTAGCTATCGCTTTAGCTCAATCTATGACTATTTATACACAGCCGAGCTGTTTACTTCATAGGTCCTCGTCTAGTTGGAGTCATTGCCGAGCCGTTTTTGCTCGTGTATCGTAGCTGGTATGAGTCGTAGGCTACCTATCTATCTGTCTCATTCAATCGTTCGGCAAAAACAACATGACTGGCCATTAATTAGCATTACAATCAGCATTGAGGTAGTTCACCTGGGCACGAGCCAACGCGCTAATTGGCCAGAGGCTAGTTAGTTGGAGGCTAGTTTCTGTTGATCTTGAATTGCCCTACACAGACCCAGTTCTGCGAAGTAGAGTCGGTGTTATATAAGTAACATATATATATATGTGCATATGTTTGCTCCACTTATTATGAATGGGCTGCGTTGTGACTGGACACGCTGCAAACAAATACTCTTTTCATTATATACATCACATACATAAGTATATCAAAGCACTTCTGTAGTCTACAAATAGAAGTTCAGACAGTTCAGAGATTGAAGTTTCTTTAAGCTGGAATTTCATCTGCTCAAACGTGTGGATTAAACAAACGCATACCATACCATACCAGATAGCTAAATAGAGACTTGAATCTTGAACAAGAATTTTCTAATCACAAATTACTCTGCCTTTATATAAATATCAGCTTTGGAAAGAATTTCTTAATCGGGAATTGCTCAGGCAACACGATTATAAAATCTATGCATAAATTCTATTATCGAATTCTTCTGCAAAAAAAAAAAAAAAAATGTATACATATAACCATATAAAAAGAGAAAAAAATATTTGTATGATTATATACATTCAAGAATAGTTATACAAATACTTGATTCTTTTAATCTGGCATTTAACAAGAATTTTCTGATTCTTTCCAGAATAATTAAACAAGTAATTTCATCTATTATTAAGTTAATAATATAAGACGACTTATGAACATGCTAAACTGTATGATGATACAGATATTATAAGCATAACAAAAAGAATTATCGAAACTGTTTATAATTATTTACTATTGGGAATAATTTGTATTTTTTGTATATTTCATTTATTTATACATATGTATGTATATCGATTGTAATTTACTAGAATCTTGAGCTTTTCAATTTGAATGGTATGCAAAACGGCTTAGTATATCCCATGTACTATCTATATAATATACGATTCCTATAACCCCAGCTTGGTTTTTATGAATGAAATACGTTCGGTATAAACCTGTTCCGTGAATACTTGAAGAAATTATCACACGTGCCCGTCCATTTTATGAATGGAATACGATCTGGATAGACGTGTTCTATAAACGTATGCACAACACTTTACATATCAGTCACACACACACACACACACGCACACACACGCGAATACTTACTCACACTTGTTTTAAATATAGTACGTGTAATATATGTATTTATAAAGAATTTTCTTTTACGTACTTGACATGTATCTACTATGTATATTTAACTAATTATCACCCGATAGCCATATACTAACCATATTAGTCATTCAGCATTTTCATAAGTATATTTAGCTAGCGATCATTTTGATTATAATTTTTCTAATATTATATTGCTCTCCTCTCGCACTTCTAGCGCTTTCTTTGGCCAGTCTTGAGTGTGAACTTCAAGTTTATCGGTTCCTTTATTTGAATTACATTTCAAGCAAACAAAAACAACTTCTAATGTTTCATTTGAGTTTCTGTGTTTACTTTTTTGATTATAGTGAAGGCAAAATGAAATACAACAAAACTTCCCACTGCGCTTTGATAAATAAAAAAAAAAAAAAGTATATATATGTACATTTTTTTCCTAATCAACCAAAAATATACGAAAAAAGTCATTGAATACTGAAGCTTGTATGTATACTTAAAAAACAGTTGCAAAATCTAAAAGAAAAAACTATAAATTTTTTGTATGATATTTTAGTTGTACTAAGAACCGTAACTTTTTTTGAAATGTATAAAAAATTTGTTTATTTATACTTTATGATTTGGATGAACCAGCAAAGCAAACCACCTGAAAATGTACCAGAATTAGTGGAATGCGAAGCCACACAATCCACTGTGGTGTTGGCCAATGGCCACTGAGCCTGCTATTTCACACCCGATGCATCCAGTTGTAGGCACCCAAACTATCCAAATCCTGTTGTACATAAACATCAATTGAAACTTTCCATAAAAGTGTTCACACTCTTGCCATGCATTCATCTTTGCTGCACACGAACCAGACTTTCCTTATGCCTGGCAGACTTGTAAGCTTCCACTAGAAAACCTCTCGAAGTGGACATGGCGATATGACCTACGACCTTTACGGAACCCGGTACATGGCTGCTCCCAGAGCTGCCCAGAGTAGAGATCCCCCAGCTGTAGTCGGTCCGCTTGACTGTGAAATACTCTCTTACACGTTGCTTGAATTTCTGTGTATTACGTGTTGACGTGTTGTGGTTATATTACACGATCTTAATTTCCTGATATCGTTTCTTTGGTTAACTTTTCGTTGTTTATTGTTTCGAAATATTGGCTACATTTAATTGCACTTAACAATTCGATTAGCCTTTAAGCAATACAACAGCTGAGAACAAGAACAACAACTAAAACTACAACTACAACAATTACAACAAAGTACATACAGCAGCTACTACAACAATCTAACATCAACGCTATCTATACACTGTACTGTAAATTTATACAAATTGCAATAATAAACTTTTCTTCTTCTTCTTTTCACCTTTTTCTCAACAACAACAACAACAACAACAATGCTTACCATCAAAATAATATTGAAAAAATAAAACCCAATCGCATTTACACTGCTCTTAAAAAAAAAAAAAAAACAAAACAAAACAAAACAAAAATTAATTAAACTGAAAATACAATTGAAAAACATTTCAATGCTGAAATATCTCAACACAATGCCTAAACGTAACCAAATAACCGTTAACTCTTAACTGTTAACGCAAACGTAACCATAACCGTAACCGTAACCGTAACCGTAACCATAACCGTAACCATACCACCCGTTCCATCGTTCTTCCTTCACTTCAGGGTAATGCGGCCAACTCATCGGAAACGTCAATGGCCACACAGCCGGGCGGTTCGGTGACATCCCGGGCGGCCAGCGAGACCCGCTCGGGTCCAGCCGGTTCGAGCAATGCGGGCGCTACAGGTAATAGCAGTGGTGGGACCGCTGGTAGTACACAGACCGGTGCAAAATTCCGTCATGGCCTATTACAGCTAATGATACACACCATAGATCCACTACACGATGGTAAGTTCGTTTGAGTTTGTCACATTGTGTTTTGCACAAGCCAAAAGAGAATCACTGAAAATGAATCAAATTTAATAATGTGTGCCTAAAATCCCGCCAAACCCTATCCCAAAGACCCCAAATCAAAAGCTCCCGCTTCCCCAAACGTACAAAGCTCCTCCACCGTTAACGCTTACATTCAAAAACAAAAGCAATTACATTATACCAACTACTTATACTATATATAATTTACTTGATTCCTTAAAAAAGAAAAACGTTTGTCTTCGGACTTCCGATGTCTTGAATACCCTTGCAGAAGATGGATACATAATTTTTAAAAGCTGAATGGATTCAAATATTCATATGCTCTATGTGAAAAAGCCGTGCTACATTAAATAGAATCATATACAGATGTAGGAAAGTAAATAAATTTCATGAAATCCGACTTTTAGTTGCAACTCCCCAGAAAAATGAATTTGTTAAAAAAAGAAAACAATTTGTAACTTAACTTGGAATAAATATGTCTCATATGAATACATTTTATTCGATACTTCCTGAGGTTCCCTAAAACGATTCGTAGGATTTTTAGACATATTGCTCTGTTATGCCAGGCTCTGCATTTTAAGATAAACTGCTTAAATTGAATTAATCTATAATAATCTTCAGATATAACGACCCTAATCGTGGCAATCCTATTGTCTGACTTAGCTGAGTTAGTATTATCTAAATAACGTCACTGCAAGGATATTGAAACCTAGAAAAAAAAAATAAATAAAACGTTGTACTCAGTTCCTTTAAAGTCTGTGTATATTCTGTGTTCCTTCTAATTGGATGTTTGACTTGCTAGCAAAAAGTTACTTACACCTTACTCTCTCTCTCTCTCTCTCTCTATGTATATTTATATATTTGGCGATTGTTTATTGTTGTTGTTGTGTTCTTTTTATGTTCGTTCGCTTTGTTTGTTTCTGTTTGTTCGTCTTTGCTGACTTGGCTTTTGCGCTGGTTAGTTTTTAATGCCTGACCTTGAGGCCACTTATCGAATTACCAGAGGCTAGTAGCTCAACCAGACTGAGCGTCGCGTCGTCTCTTCGCGTTACAGCTGTGCCAGCTCTTTGCGCCCAGCCCTATGCCCTAGGTATCTACCCTACCTAGTTCGGCGTGCCGTATCAGGAGGAGGCACGTATTCCACGTCTCCGGCTGAGGCACCGGACGTGCTCGCATTGATTTATTATGTATTAGGTACAGAGCCGACTGGATTGGATTGGGCTGGGCTGGGCTACGCTGGGGCATGGACATATATATGTATGGGGCCGCGTTGCCACGGCAATGGCCCACCGCCCAAGACCAAGACAAACTCGAAACTCAAACTAACTCCAAAGCTTAAACTAAACCGAAGCAAAGTAAGGCAAAGCAAATCAAAGCAAACTAGCCAGGGCCAGTGCGGGCCGGTCCGGGCCGGACCGGGCCGTGGTGTTTCGGTATCAAGGTTTTCCACAGGTACAAAGTGTTAAAATTCTTTTACTAGCTCTTTTTTCTCATTCTCACATGAGGCACACTTAATTGCCAGCGGATATTGCGAGCTTGTGGGAAAATTGAAAATAGAAAATGCGAACAAAAGCCTTAACCTAAAGGAAACTGCATTAGAGCTAATAGCTTTCAGTACAGATAATGCGACTTTAATATCACTTGAATTTAATACCTGATCTAAGGGATAAGATGAAATTACAAAGTTCACAAAATTCCATGCTGTCATCTGGGTATGTAAATTACTTCTAACTTTTCTGGGATCAATAAGTTTCATCTGAAAATTGTCTTTTTAATAAATTATTCTCTAGTTGATATTGATAAGGTTCTCTTTCTTCTATCTCAATTACACTTTGCTCTCACCCAATATATTTTCGATGATATCTTAATAAACTATTATAAATTTGATATTTTACAAATTTTTCAATAATGTTTCAGGTTTTTTTTTTTTCGTCTTCCTCTTCTCTTTAGTTAATGTTCTATTATTATTAAATATTTGCTGTTACAGTTTCAATGCCAATATTTTGAGTTGTGCTGCCTCATTAAATTGCAATTTACTTTTCCATATACCATATTTTTTTCCGCTTAGTCATTTCTTTATATCATTTTGCTACAAACAAATTAAAGATCAAATAAAAATGAAACCAAGTTACGAAAATATTTTATGTTGTTCAATGTCAGTTTGGAGTTACATTTATATACTTATACATATGCGTTATATATTAAACTATATATATGTATGTATCGAAATATTTGATAAATTATATTCGTTAGACATTCCTAGAATGCTGCGTGCAGCTTAGTGCTGACGAAGACACTCGTTTGTATCTATGAGTGGAATACCTAGTCGTATCTGGTATTCGTATCTTTTTATATCTATATAACATAGTAGCTCTAAGATTGTTTCTGTTGCAAACGTTCCATTGCTTCGCTCGCGCATTTGTTCACTCTTTCAGCATCAGTTTTGACGCGTGACAATAACTAAATAATTCATATTGTACATACGACTTATGTATTTATAAATCATCATATATATATTACATATTTATAAACCATGTGTGCATTCAGTGTTGTATGTGTTAATTGTAATCACTTAGCAACTAGTACAATTGGCCTACAAAAATGCTGCTCGAAATTGGCCCGGGCCTGGTACCCAGCCACAATCCATCAGATATTCTGTACTTAATAGCTACGAGTTATTAGCGAGGTGCCTGCATGTATCAACTTGACGTCGACTAGTCGAGCGGGTTGTTTGCTTATTTCTTTTGTTTTATAATTTTTCATTTCTCATTTGTGTTTAGGTCTGAACGTTTAAACATTTACCTATACCATTGGAATGTGCATTGCACTAACGATGTTTACATCTGTTTTCAAATGTGCTTCAATGTAGTATGACATTGTGAGGTTTATCATATGGGATATACCCTGAAACATTACTAAGACAATATTGGGAAGAGCAGTAACATGGAATTTAATTTCCAATCAACTTCAATCACTTATGAGCAGCCTTTGCCATTGTCAATGTTCACAAATTGTTTAAAGTAATTAATTACAATTTTATTACTTGTGATATTCTATAATTTTCGGTAAATTTGTCATATATACTTATTGAGTTCAAGTAAAATATTGCAAAGGAAAGCATAATTTATAAATATAATTTAATATTATCTATACATTTTCGTGTGTTTTAGATTACTGGAAATAAAAAATATAAATTACTTACTACTTAAAGCTTTCTATGCTTCAGCTCAAAAATGTAATTCATAAAAAGTTTGTTGATTTGATATCTGATATTCTGCTTACATAAAATGTAACTGAATTTCACAACACTGCCAATTAGGCTATTGTGATACAGTCTTTGTGAAAAATGTTTTAACACTATCCGAAATGCATAATTACCAACAAGTTTACATAATGTCGTATGCCTAGTTAATATGAATAGCATGTGGTTAACGTGTTTCCGATAGATAATACTCGTGTAAAAAAGTTTGCATAATACAAACAATATATATTTATATACATACGTTTACTAGATCTCGCTAAGTCTAAAATCTTTAGCGTACTGTAACTGTAAGCTAAGCCTAGCTAAGTAACTAAGTCTCTGTCGATATGAACACATATGTATATGTATATACAAAATGTTAGTGCCAAATGCTGTACTATAGATGGGGTGCGCGATGAGCAGCTCTTTAGCGGCAGCAGGCGGTTTATATAGCCCCAGTACGTACCACTTCACGCCACATTGACAACAAACAACAACCAGAAGTACTAAAAATTTAAATAAAATAGAAACCTGTCCGTGTTCCCAAGCCAATATTAATTCGCATTCGCATCAATCCAAAACCTCAAAATTTTCAAAGCCCAAATCTGAAATTTAACTCAAAATGTTCCCAATTCCTAGTGCAAAACACAAGATTGCTGTCACACTCAAAGAAAAAAAAAAAATAAATAAAAATTAATTTGCTAAAAAGTTAGACCAAAAATCCATGAGACTCTGACACGGTAAATATCAGTAGTGTATTCGTTTAGTTGATATATCTAGATTTATTAGTCTTAGATGTAGTTTACTAATGCCCCCAACACCCCGCTCTAACTATCCTCCCTCTCTCTCTCTCTCTCTCTAAACACTCATATCCACTACTACTGCTTCGATTTTAATGCTGTTCTGTGTGCGCGTGTGTGTGGGTGTGTGAGTGTGAATGCGTGCTTGAGTGTGTGTCTGTAAGTCTAAGTCTGTATCTGTATCTGTGCCTATTACACTGTCCTGCTAGCTTTCCAAACTCTCTGAATCGCTCTCTAGTCTGTGCCTCAACTTTAGTTTAGTCTCTAACCTACTAGCTAATACTCTAACTACTGCTACATGCTACTACTATTATAATCAACCTCCAAAATGCTATTTCGCAACTGACATCAACATTTTGTATAAAATATTTTCAATATACTCTTACCCAAAATTATTAATAAAAAGGGCATTTAGCTGCTTGTAAAATAATTTAAAAACCAAAAAATACAAAAAAAAAATCAAATCTAAAAAAAAAATAATGTGAATAATATATTTAACTGGGTTAATTCGTTTTATTCTCATTTTTAATCGATGCAATTTTATTCTTTCTTTCTTCTTCTTTTATTCTTTTATTTTTTGAAAAAAAAAAAAACATATATATAAAAATAAAAACACTTGGATTTTGCGTTGAAAACTCAATTCGTACTGTGTGCAAAAAAAAAAAAAAAAAAAAAATCAAACTACAAAAACACTACTTGCTACTGCATCAACAACAACAACAACAACAACAACAACCAAACCAACAAACAACAACACACACACGCACACTGTCTCTGTCTCTGTCTCTCTCTCTCTGTCTCTCTACACACACTCTGTGTATGCATATTTTGTTTTCTATGAAAATCGAATCGAAACACCTTCCTCAAAAAAAATTCAAAACAACCCAACACACAATTACAATGACAAAGATGATGTTCCAGGCAAAGTGGACGAGAAGGCAACCCAGCTGCATGCCATTGCCTCGCTTAAGGTGCTGCTGGATGCCACAAAGCCGCAACGCGGTGGCGCCACCACCTCGGCGGCCAATCACGTCAAAATCAATCTCAAGGAAACTACGTTGGCCGATCGCCCCAATGGGAATATCGACACGACGCTCGATTCGGTAAGTCAAACATATTGCGATTTGTCTTGCGATATACCACGATTATATATATATACATGATATGATAATTAAATTTGATTATACTAAAAAAGAAAGTGCTAATGAAATAATTGCTCATGATTTCTAGGCATGATTTACATTCAGTTTTAGTTTCTTTTCAATTGATTTTTTATCGTATTCTGATTTTGATTACGAATTGAACTTTGTCACACACAATGCGCTGCATTCTTCATACAACAAATCGCAGATGAATATCGTATAAATTTGAATATCGTAAAACGTCGAGTACTGTAAGCGTCGAATATCGTATTTTTGAAACAAACCTGCCTACTCCTTAACGTAGTATGTGGACCGTATTTGAGCTACTTTTGAAAATTACGATATTGACGATAGTTTAGGACAAGGTACCCCCACCTTATCGTAAAATGTTAATTGGTTTTTATTGATGTACTTATATCTATATATATATTTTTATTTCCATCGTTTATTGGCCCAACCCCAGTGTTTAGAGCATCAGGTTCAAGCGCGTTACAATATTATCATTTGGATCATTTACAACAAGTTTAATCCATACTCTGTTGGCATGTTTTCTCTACATTGCTATTTGATTGGTTAAGTAATTGATGCGTTTGGACTGATTCTAAACCCAAAATTTAAAATACGTATGTTTTTTTCCAATTTGTAAGCCCAGGCATTACTTCTTTTTGTGTATTCTTTATGTGTTCTCTCCTCTTTTGCGCGCTTTGAAGCTCAGCATTAAGTGTGTAGACAGTCCCAAAAAAAAAAACCAAACAAAAAAAACTATCAACAAATGCGGTCTCTGTGTACTTATGCAACGTTTCTGTGTGACTTATAAATTGATATATACTTTACGTTTTACTTTCAACTTACCTATATATGATAACTTTCCATACACCTTCCTCCACAATCACCTTTCGTTGTGTATGTTTAACTATCCTTAACCGCAATACTCTATCGTCCATGACCACCACCAGCCATTCATCCCTCTCTTTCTCTCTATCTCTATCAATCTCTCTTTTTCTATGTGGCTCTCTTAAATTCTAACTCCTTATCTCCATCTGTGCCTCTCTCCGTCTCTCTCTCTCTCTGTGTGTGCGTGTGTTTCTGTGTATTGCCTAAACATCAACCAACCATTCCCTAAAAGCAAATCAGAAAATTAATGAGCTAATTCGGAATTGTGAAGATTTTTATCCAATTTACTATCATCGATTTTCGCGGACGCCATTTGGAACAAAAATCATTTGCTTTTTGTCTTGAATTTTGAAACGTACTGCCTAGTGTTGAACGAATGCCGACAGCTCGCATTTAAGACTAATCCAAATAGAAAACAAACGTTAAACACCAAATTTAATATTCACAATATCGTTTTGTTTGGGTTTCGTTTCATTTTGTTTGCTCACATGCTGCTGTTCGATTAAACCATTCCAATGATCAGTCATTCAGGCATTCCCAGGCACTCATTGCTAATTTGTAGCTGCCACGCGCTGTGCCAGAACTCTCGCTACGCCTATGCAAATGTCAATTCACACACCCACGCACGCTCATTCACACCCATCATAGACACACACACACACAGCCATTACGCCTACATTGCCATCTATATTATAACACTCGGAGCGTGCCTATGCCGATTATCGTAACTCGTTATTGTTGAAAAGTGAACTTTTTAATGCAGCATTAATAATAACATACGTACGTCATTTTTTAGTTTTTTTTTGGATTTGTGGAAAAAGATGAAAAGGCATAATAACAAAATTCAAAGACGATTCGAAAACCATTCAACAAGTAAACATAATGCCCATTCAATCTAAACATATTTCATTAGAATGCGACTCACAAGTGACACTGAAAAAAAAGACTCAGCCCGCTTCCGACTTGGAACTGATTCACAAAATTGAAACCGAAATTAAAATCAAAATCGAAAACAAAATTGAAAAGCCTCTGAATCGAAATCTACGAAAAAATCAATTCCACTTTTGCTCTTCAACAGTCCCACACTCAAATAACTGTAATTGTGTTAAATACCCATTCAGTATGTGTTTGTTATGTAATAACCCCCCCAACACTCAACTTCTTATCACAATCTCTATCTATCTCTTTCTATCTAACTACTCTATCGCCCAGTCTGTCTATCTGTCTCTAAACAGTGTTTGGTTTATTAATCAAGTTTTATTTCCATAGCTGAAACTAAGCAAAGGCAAAGTTCTCACCGAATATTCTCAACAAAAAACCATAAATATATAATTTTCTTTAAAAAATATTACAATAATACATGCAAACAAAATGAATTCTTAACTTAACTTCAATTTTATATCAAAAGCCATCGTTAAGTGGTCGACGTCCTAGCTGGATTGAGCAGAGGGTCAAAATTCAGACACGCAAATTTAGCATCAAAGTTAGTTTCATAAACAATTTATTTATTGCTCTCTCTTTCTATCTCTCTCTATCTCTTCTCTATATATTGCATACCAATTTACAATTATCATTTTTAATTTCACAAATATCGTAACAATTAAATTGATATATAACCATATACACATCTGTGCCGTGTCTCGAGCGCGACGTCACGAACTCGGAGCTAGCAAGCCCTGACGCTGCCTCAAAGCGCACGCGTATTGATTCGAACCCTCCTGCGCAGTGGAATGCACGGGTGAATGGTAATGGCAAATAGCAAGTAGCAAATGGCAATTGGTGATTGGCAATTGGCAATTGTTAGTGGACTAAATGTGTTCCGCGCACTCAAATGCCTAGAAGATGAGCCAATCGACATTATCAATTTGCATATAATCGATTTGAATATTATAATTGCTTATGTCCGTGACTATAGAGCGATCGTAATGCTAGGTGGGGCCGGTTTTCTCAAATGCTTTAGAATATTTGAGAGAAAGCAAAATACAACGTCCGTCATATTGTGTAAGCAATATACTTATTCCAAAATATCTTAAACTGATATATAAGATTAATATCGCCGGCGCACATCGTAAAACACTTTTACCAATTTGATCGTAAACTATTATAGTATTTATATTCACTCCATTAATCGCAATTCTAACAGCACAAAATTTAAGGTGGATATGATTTCCTATATACAAATTGCGAATATCGTAAGGTTTAGGGGAGTCCTAGCTGTCCGGGTAACACTTGATTTGCCTATATACAAATTTCGAATATCGAATGTCGTAAGTGTATATTGAGCTGAGGCCTGACGTTCCTATATTCGAAAAATTTCAAGTCCACATTCAGGCGAGGCTTGTTTGTCCGTGTAGCACTTGTTGTTCCGCCCACTCATAGAATAATCTATGGTGTGCAATACCTTTTGACTTCAAACTAATTATGACTCACAAATACGTAACTTAATATTCGAATTCGATTTGAAATGACGTCATTGCGTAGCTTGTCATCGACCACAGCTCGAGCATTGCCCAGGGGCGTGAAGCAGCAACCGCAGTCTCCACAGCACAGAATATATCAATGAATATTGTACTTGAAATCAGTCTTGCCCCGGCAAGCTGTAAGAGTATTTTCACACTCGCATTGCTTTCGTGCCGCTTACACGAAATGTAGCCTTACCATTGCGCTTACTTATGTAGTTGAAATAGTATTAATTTTCCTTAAGTCACCTATGTAATACTTAATGAACTTAACATGTTTTACTTTCTATTTTCGTTAAACTTTGATCAACTTTAGTTCGGATTGAGAGTCTGTGTGCGTGTGCGTATGCGTATGCGTATGCGTATCTGTGTGTGTGTATGTGCGTAGCCTATCTTTGTATGTGTAGCCGAATAAAAGTACAAAAAAAAAAAAAATACTACATTCGAGCATGCCTCTAATATAGACTATGAAGCTGAAATCTGTGCACGTTACAATACTCGTATAGCACCCTCTTAAGCTCGTATAACTAGAACGTAAGTGTATGCACTTTGTTTGTACGTTTTTGCTAAATAAACACATACACGATCTGTTTATGAACTCTGGCCACACTTGAACTCTCGTACTACTTATACGCACCATTTGACTTTAACTTTAACTAGCGTCCATCTGGCTTCGCCTGTCTGTGAGCGTGTCCCCACAACTCGAAATCAAGCGAAGAACTCTTGATCTGATCAGAACTAACATACCCCATAATATCGAAAGAAACTCATATAGCCGAACTACATACATACATCAGACAATATTACCCACATCGTATCATACACATTTATAAATATATATTTTTTAATATACTAACATACATACGTTATACATATGTATATACATATATATAATTCTATCCTTAACCGAACTTTATTGTATAAACATCTAAAGAAGCAAGTCTGTTAAAGCACTTCAAATGCTTTGGCTTTAACATTTTGTAATATATATGTATATGTATTCGCATATATAAGGCGCCCGAAATAATGGAGGATGATCCAGAGCCTTTGAGCATGGCTTGGCCGGATACGGCCCGCAAGCGACTCACGTACGTCCTGGTCGCTCCGCTTCTGGTGCCAATGTGGCTGACGCTGCCCGACACCCGGACCCCCCGCGGAAAGCGTTACTTCCCCGTCACCTTTATAGGCTCCATTGTGTGGATAGCCGCCTTCTCGTATCTTATGGTCTGGTGGGCAAACGTCGCAGGTGATACGGCGCGAATACCGCCAGAGGTACGTAGAAGGCATGAAGAAGTTGGAATGACTGATATAGAATGTTTGTCATATTGGAAGTATTTGTCAACATAATGTTCGTTGGTAAACATATAAAATATAATAATCTGATCTCTCGGAATTTCATACTATTACTGCGAATCCTCTATGCTATATGCTTCTACTGCAGACTGTCCTCAATGCATTGTGTGTATAGTCCTTGTGTGTATAGCACTTAACAACAAAATATCAGTAGATGCAGCTAAAGTCGACGCTTTCCCCCACAATCGAGGTACTTTTTTTTGGCCTGACTCTACGTCCAAGATACTTTCTGCGAGGCAATTCTATGTATTAAGGATTGGTCATTTAGCGAAAGATCCTATATCTTCTTGAGGCTTTTCAAAAGGATTTCGAAGAGCATTCCAGGCACCATAGACAACACATCTGCCCCGGACTATGATCGGTACTCAATGTCTAGGCCTTCCGCCTTAATGTTACCTTCACCTACTCTCATCTCTATCTATATACCTAAAAATAACATAATCTGGGGAAGATGCGCCACTCACTCGTAAAAACGATTCCTTGCAACGTCACTCCTGAGAACTACATCTGTATTATTGGAGATCAGAGATATTACAGATATTTACTGTTGATTGGACGAGTTGCCCGATCACCAACCAACGGGAATCGAGGAACTGTGTTCCTTGTCATTGTATTAGTAGTCCCACCTAGCATGATAATAATGACAATGATAATGATAAAGTCATGAATTCTTGTTTATTGTACAGGTTATGGGCCTTACCTTCCTGGCGGCGGGCACATCCATACCGGATTTGATTACGTCGGTGATTGTGGCCCGCAAAGGCTTTGGCGACATGGCTGTGTCTAGCTCCGTTGGCAGCAACATATTCGACGTGACTGTGGGGTAAGTGCTCCAGCTCAGAGAAGCATTATCCACTTGAATTTCTTATGATGATGGCCAGCTGAGACTAATGTTTATACATATCTGCCCATTGGATATGCAGCTTGCCGATACCCTGGCTGCTCTATGGGATTATCTACGATGCACCCGTTGAAGTGAATTCGGTGGGCATGGTGTGTTCCATAACCATATTGTTTATGATGCTCGTTTTTGTGGTGCTATCAATTGCCTGCTTCCGTTGGCGCATGAACAAGGGGTTGGGCTTTACCATGTTTCTACTGTACTTTGTCTTTGTTGCCGTGTCGCTGATGTTTGAATATGATTTTATCACCTGCCCCGTGTAAGTCTGCATCGTGGCAGATCAGCAACTCTGCAACAAAGACAAAATGACAAACACCATCTCACTTTCACACACACACACACACACACGAAGACACAGAGACACACGAATACTCTCAAACCAATTAGCTAAATTTATATACAAAACAAATCAATGAATTAAATTAACAAATTGACTAAAACTAATCGAATTGTTAAACAAATGCATAAATCACAACACGAATACTGTGAGCATAACAAACCAAAGCCAAAAACCAAAAGCTGAAGCAAATAGTAAAGCAAAATACAAAAAGATAGCGAAAACGAAAAGCAAGGTAAAAACGGGTTAGTTAGTGCTATGTGCAGCGTTTTTTCCTTTCCCCACAGAAGAGACATTTACTTTAAATGTTTAGCCGCAGCTTTTAAGCAGTTGAAAATATAAAACTAAAGCAACACACCCAAACTCACGCACACCCACACATACACATACATTAAACTCTTCAGATCTATCTATTTATGAATCTATCTTTCTCTCTACTCGAACTATAAACCTAAACTAACGCTATCTATTATTGAGTATATACTATTTAGATACCAACAAAAATTACCAAGAATAATGGCTTCCCAATCAATTACTTTACTTAAGCGTTTGCGTTTCTCAAATTACTATCTATTTACGAGTATATCAAATCTAAGTACTTACTTGGCACAAGCACCTTATATACGTTACGAATCAAGACAGTCGGCAATTATGTTGGGTATATGTTTTACAAGCTCTTGCAAGTGTTGGGCAATCTCTTTCGGACTCAAGGCAAGACTTCAAATCTCTGCAAATGGCTTAGTCGAGCTAAAATCAAAAACCCTCCTCGAAGTATTCAACCAGTTCAACACTGATTTCAACCCTCAAGCAATGTAATGTGTGGTAGAATTGCTTACGAATTATTTATTGAAATCTTCAGCTATTTCAAGGCTTTTCGGTGTATCAATTTGTGCTGAAACCTTTTTAGAAATCATATTTTCCGCTTTTTAGACCAAACTTTGCATCAGTTTCAGCCATTTCCAACACTTGCCGCTCTCCAACACTATAATTTGCGTGCTCTACCAACTATATTATAAACTGTTCTCTAGTCATTCTCCAAGCACTCTTAAGATGAAATAACGAAAGCTTTACGTCAGATAGAGCCTAAATCAGTCTAGTTTTTACGAAACTTATACTATATACATATATATAAAACTTATATACCACACGCACACTTACATCGCATATAAATATATATATATATATAAACATATACCGACATGTTTATGTATACTTACTTATATATTGACCTATATTAATTAAGTGATAATTTGCGTACTTATTAAACAACAAAGATGATAAGCTACAACTATACTCAAAAAGAAATACTAACATAAAATCTAAAATGACATAAAATATAATACTAGGCATACTTTAAATCGAAAAGAGGAAAACATTTTGCTAAGAATTTGCCAGATATAATTTAAAAAATGAAAAAAAAAAATGTAAAAAAAAGAACGATCGAAACCTTATGACTAATCGTCACTCTTGTATTATGATTATGATTATTATTATGATTGTCACTTATGATTCTTGTTGGCGTGCGTAAACGATGCAGTTATTTCAAATGAAACAAAATATTTCTTACCCTACATATGAACGAGAATTAAAAACAATTTTCGAAAAAAGAAAAAAGAAACAAGCAAACGAGAAAACAACAATATTAATAATTTCATATACTTTTTGCTTAAATAAATACCCTATATATATATATTTATATAAACACATATATACACATAATAAATATATATATGAGCATATAAACATATTTATATGTATGCGAAAGAGAAAAAACAATATTTAAACAAAGACAACTTGCTCTCTTTATTTAGAACGTACGTAACTTTTTTCTAAACTAAGCCTAAACAAATCTTAAAACCCTAAATCGTGAACCCAAAAACAAGAAGATGAAGAAAACCAAAAACTAGACGCATTATATATATACATACTTATATATATACATATATATGAAGGTATATATGTATATGCAACCTTATCTTAAGTAGGCAACATATATATATAAACAAAAACAAAACAAAATATCCCAAGAAAACGTTTGCCTATCGAAGTTAAGCAAACAAATACAAATACTGAATATACTAAGAAATACACATACATACATAAAAACTAAAGTAAAAAAATGAAAAGATGAAAACAAACCACACAGAACAGAAAGCAATAATTTTTAAAAGTCGAACGCGAATACATTTAAATGAGACCTAGTGGCAGTGACATAACTTTATATATAACATACCCCCATATAAACATACCATGGTATAAAACCAAAAAGAAAATACTGTTTATCAAAGCACGGCCAAGATGAAGAGGAATTAGAGGAACCGCAGAGAACAATGCAAGCAAGACATTCGAGTCTATTTGAAGTCATCAGATATGTACATTTATGTCCCTTGCGAGGTAACTACTGTGTCTGCTCTTACACCCCATGGGTGCACACACATACATATATATTCAGATTATATATGGAGAACATCCATAGCAATACAGAAAATAAACAGAGAACACCAAAAGAAAATATCAAGTTAAATATAATGCGAAAATACAACATTGTATTAATACCACGAGGCATTAAGTACATCACGCTAACTAACGTGCTTAGCCAAATGCTCGAAAAGCCGCAACTGGAAACATGGCACTAGAAACCACCAAAGGAACACCCCTAACATTCGACATTATAGCCGCATGCGACCACAGAACATATATTCATGTAGAATATACGCTTTAAAAGGCGATTAAGCTTACCGTTAGGCGAACTTGTTTTATTTAATGAGTTTAAGTAAGGTCTAGTAATACTATGGAATTTTTGCTTTACAAAGCTCATTCGTATACAAACTTGATTTTCTTTTGTTTTTCATTACATACATATACATTACAACTTAGCTCCACTAATCATTTCGTTTCGAGTTCTTCACTCTTGTAACTACATATTGTACACATAAACCTTTTAACTAACAATTTAAGTACCAACAATTTTAGGTCTATAAAATTACCGTTAGTACCGTTATTGTCTTATGCCAGTTGAGCGAACTCTTTAGAATAATTTGTAGAAAAAACTTTTTCCAAAATTTGGCTTAGCTCTTTAGACTCAATATGGTAAGGAAAATAAAGTCATTTGGGCTGATATTTGTTAGACCATCTGGGACGTTCTGATAAGCATGTGAAGCGTTGTCGCAACCAACAACCTCTTAACTGTTCTGGAAAACTTCTGTTTCATATATCCCAGTTCAACCCAATTCTTGATTACTCACTCTGTCCGAAGCATCGCTCTCAAGTGCAACTTCAGTACCAGCTGCTATCGATCCTATATATTCACTGTATGGATCGGGACTCATAAGTTGACATTCAACACTTTCTGTCTGTCAACATTTTTCAACTCGAACGCTCAATTCACAGTCATGTGTGCGCAAGAGCATGGAGCAATCGGAGCAAAAAACAATGAAATTGCTTTTCAAGCAAAACAGAAAAGAAACGGAACAAATATAACTTCCAATACTTACAAAATAATACAATTAACATAAACTTTTATACATGCTGTATATGGTAAAACTAAACAGTAATCTTCCAAATTACTTTCTAAAACAAACACCACATATATAAATACATACATATATGCTAAAAACTTATTTATTTAGAATACATAACATTTGGCACATATTCATACACAAAGACTCGCACACATATACACACACACACACAATCACGCACTCAAAACATATCGCGCCCACTTTTCTCTATAAAGTACTACGAACGAGTACAAATAAAACTTTTGTAGAACTATGATAAAGCATACTCAAAAATGAAAATGAAAAGAAACTTACCTAAACTAATGTATCGAACAAAATTGTTGATCAACTAGCATTTCGCATGGAGTGTTCATATACTACCCCAGGCACTTTCTCTTAAAAACTTAAGGATCCCTATCCATAGAGCGCAGTACAAATGCCCAGCGTCTGTTAACATGTACGAAAGACAACAAAGAAATCAAAATAATTGACACAGCTGCATATATACACACACTATATAATAGTAATCCAAATCCTTATCAGTACCAGCGTAGTTAGCATCAATTGTTCCAACGGCATTCAGAACTCGAAACCCTCTTAATTCCCAGATCCTAACTCGAAACGCACATAAACTCGCACTTGTCAAGTGGAAATCGTTAAAGTCTTGCTTTAAAGCAGCTTATATAAGATATATATATATATACATATATATATGAGAAATTGTTATGGTTATAGATTTTTAACAAGTTGAATAATTGCGTAAAGAAAAAACAAAACAAAACAAAAATAATTGAATACAAAAAATTGTTGAAAAATTAGTTAAACTATTCAGAAGCGTAAAACAGAGCAAGTAATAATAATAAAATTAAAACAAAAACTTTACAGATTAATAAATAATATACAGTATATACTTTATAAAATATATAACTTACAAATAAAAATCATTGTTTGAAATTAAAGTTAAAAGAAACTGAAAACCCAAAGAAAGCAAATTTCATACGCGTAGAATTATTCTGTCTGCTAATTTTATCCTCTGACCAAAATTTTTAAGTTCCAGCTAAAGTAAGTATTAACAAATTTTAATATAATTTTTCATTTGAACAATTGGCATGCGTATTACCCGATGTACAAAGATTCTAATACATGAAATTAGCAAACACGAGCAATTACTGGACGCTATAGAACTCTCAGTTCAGAGATCGAATTGTATCGAATCATCTGTTAATAATACCCAAGCACATAATCAATTATGCTTTAAATACGATATATAATTATGACAGTTATATACATATATACAATAAAAAATATATAACAATATATATATTTATATATTTTAATTTTTATAAGTATATACATATATATGTATATAAATTATGTATGTACCCCAGAGAGTATGCGTAACTTTCCTTCCTTCCTAATTTCTTTTTTAATAAATAATGCCGTGTATACAAAAGTTTAAATCATATATATGTATAGATATATGTATAGGGTGTATATCGAAAATCGTTTCAAGTTGCGTCCTTTGTATAATACAGCGAAAAAACTAAAAAGACAAAAAACGAAACAGAACACGAAACAATAAAATGTGTCTACTATGCGTACGCTGCTTAGCTGTCAGCTTTCGCCTGCATAGCGCAAGGCTAATCGATTAACGATAACGATTGTCGCTTGCTTGCGCTCGAGCAATACCTTCGATTGGGATGGACGCGTGTCGCATGAAATCAACGAAAACCGTCTGACAACATAGAGTTGATAATGATCCAAGGAGCGTCGCTTGAATAGAGTCGACTGATGTGAGTATCGCGAAGAGAATAATGAAAGAAGGATAGAACAAAACGACACGAGCCCAACTCTGTTTTTTATTAAAGCAGCTAACGACAACGATAACAAAAACGATAACGATAAATAATAAGCGAATCCAGCAAAAAGTAATAGTTAACATATTGGTAGACTAATTTAAAGTTTTTTATAGCGTTTTCAAATTTGTAAGTATATAACAACAACAACAACAACAACAAGAAGAAGAAGAAGAACAATGCGTTTATTATTTTTAATAGGCAATGCAATTATCGAACATGGTTAATACCTATCGAAAACGAAAGAGTAACCGTCGTATGCGTAATAGAGCGAAAACCAAATAATAATATAATATAACAAAAATATATTTCCTTACCCACCAGCGATTTTTGTGTTGTTGAGTTTGAATTGTTGTGCGATTTTTACTTTACATATTTTTTACACACATATATAGTGCGTAGTCGTATCAAGTCAATATATACACATGTTTGTGGTTTATTTTCGGTAACGGTCACGGCATAAACGTTGAGTATGTAATGTAGAGAATTACTGTTAATTTCAACATACCCACACACACACATACATACATACGTCTATATATATAAATATGAGAGAGTTTTAAGAAAGTACCACAGATAAACGAAAAAGAATAAAAGGATAATTGGAAAGCCGAAAAGTAAGAGAATTAATTTTAATAACTGATACGCTTTTAGCACATAAGATTGTACAAATAATTTATACAAATTCATACGAATACACACACACACACACACACACAGACACACACACTCACACACAGAACATTTAGTAAATTACAATTCATATACATATATAGAAACGAATCTTGCAATAAACGATTTTAGTCTTCAATTTATTTTTGTTATTGTATTGTTTGTAACAACATTTGTCATATGGTTATTTCGTATGCCCGATTTATTGTTGTATTTGTATAATGTAAGCCTTACAAAAACACAGAATGCAGATCTAATGGATCGCTGCTGTAAACGAGTCAAACGAACGTGATGAAGCCATTGGAATAAAATGAACAAAAATCGAATATAGAAAACAGAAAAATGAAATTTAAAAATAAAAATAAGAATTAAAATAAAAGTAAAACCCGGGAATCCCTAAACTTGCTGAACTTATAAATTCGGCTCTACTTAAAAAAAAAAAAGTTGCAAATAATACAGCGAGACAGCTATAATACAGAATGTTATTTACTTTATAGAAGTATATGGATATACATATATATATAAATATATTTAAATACGTATATATTTAATGGAAACATTTAGATTTTATACAAAACACAATCACTATCACTCCTCCCCCTCCCGGACATCAAATCAGAGCTCATCATTAAAAGCAAATACAGCATGGACTAGAAGCAAATCAAATAAATAGTCAATTTCGCTATATATATATATATATATATATATATACATATATATATGTATGTATGTATATATGTATGTGTACTTGAGCATTGGCTAGCACGCAAAAAAAAGCGAGTAATACAATTATGACAGAGAATAAACACGTTTATATGAAAAACGCATTTCGATGAAAAGAGGGAACGACACTTATGTAAATCAAAACGAAGCTAATAGATACAATGTTAACTAGTTATTTAGGTGAAATATACAACAAATCACACTCAGATACATTTGAATCGTAACGCCTAATAGAAACACCTACACACCAAACTCACTCTCACACATACACATACAAGGAGCAAGTTGAGCGAACAATGTGAAATACCGTTACATAACTAAGATGTCGCAGAGCCGCGAATCAAAGTATAACAAGGTCGTTTGATTTATAATACATTTTGTTATAAACAACAACAATTGTAAAGCAAAATTGCATCCTGCATATTGCAACAAAAAAACACACACATACAAAAAATATATAAAGTTAATGTTCAAACTAACTAATATATAACAAATATTATATAATACAACAAACTTAGACTGTATGTTATTTTCTCAATACAATACCTACCTATAAAAACAATAAAAACAGATTCAATAAATGAGTTATCGAAAAGGCACAATATCGTTGTTTGAATTCACGGCGCATGGCAATTGTGTTTTTATGAGTGTGGCAGCACTAGCAGCCAGTGTAACCCATAAAACGGAAGCAGGTCTTTATTGTTGCTGTTACCATTTAAATACATCAGCTCATTGACAGTGCTGCCCATCCACGTGTACACGTGCCTAGTGAATGGTGGCTATTGTGATTTTTTAGTTTTCAGTGGAAGGTCACACTGTCCCTTTCCACGCGACCAACAACACAAAAACGTGTGTTTTTGCATCGGCGCGTGTTTTTAATAAAAAAGCAATTTTGGAGCAGAGCAGTTTAGGAAAATAAAGTCTTTTTTGTGTAAATAACTGCTGCACTGCCAGACTTTCACAATGAGGCGTCCCAAGAAGGTATGTAAACATAGTAATCAAAAGTTGCAATTAGTTGCAATTGCGAGGTTATTTTTAACCGGAATATTAAGTATTCGAGTTTTTCTTGATTTAAATTTATTTTATTTGCAGTACGAGTCCGGTGAGGCCACACAATATATAAGCCGGCGTGCAGCACTGCGCAAGTTGCAGCTTTCGCTGAATGACTTTCGCCGCTTGTGTATTTTAAAGGGAGTTTATCCACGCGAACCAAAGCATCGAAGACGTGCACAGAAGGGCTCCTCGGAGATAAAGATATTGTACCACACCAAGGATATACGCTTCCTGCTACACGAGCCCATAGTGTGGACGCTGCGTGACTATAAGGTAAGGTGTAAGATACTTGGGCATCACCAATAATTTTACAAATCTCTCCTTCACAGATCTTTGCTAAGAAATCGGGTCGGGATCGTGCTATTAAGGACTTTCGCAATCTGAAGCGTCGCTTGGCCTTGTTTCCCGAAATCAAACTTGATCACATTGTGAAGGAACGCTATCCGACATTCATCGATGCGCTGAAGGATCTCGATGACTGCCTCACTTTACTCTTTCTGTTCAGCACATTTCCGTCCTTGCACTTGATACCGCGAGAGCAGTCGAATCTTTGCCGTCGATTGACCATCGAATTTTTGCATTATGTCATTGCCTCCAAGTCGCTGCGCAAGGTGTTCATATCGATAAAGGGCTACTACTTCCAGGCCGAGATCAAGGGCCAAAAGGTCACATGGATAGTGCCGCACTATTATCCGTTTAAGCCGCAATCCAGGCAGGAGGTCGACTTCAAAGTCATGTCCATATTCGTGGAGTTCTACACAATTATGCTGGGCTTTACGAACTACCGCTTGTACCACGGGCTCAATCTGGCGTATCCACCACAGTTTCCTTCTAGCATGCTGCAAGATAATGAAGACACTTTGAAAGATGAGACGAGCTTTGTGTCAGAACGTATTGCTGCTCTGAACTTTGAGCTGCTGCGTACAGATAAAGTGCAGGAGGACGAGGAGGAACCCGATATTGATATGGAGCTGCTAGAACAGGATGGCGACTCGAAACGCATTATCAAAATGAAACAGGAAGCGCAGGAAATAGCCCGTCTACGTAATCTCTTTAAGGGATTAAAGTTCTTTATAAATCGCGAGGTTCCTCGCGAGCCTTTGGTCATCATCATACGCTCCTTTGGCGGCAAAGTTTCCTGGGATTCGTCCGTCTTCTCAGGCTCTACGTACGATGAGAGCGATGAGACCATCACGCATCAGATTGTTGACAGACCTAGCCTAAGTACTCAGTATATATCGAGAGACTACATTCAGCCCCAGTGGGTCTTTGACTGCGTGAATCAGCGACAGCTGTTGCCCACCAACAAATATTTCCTGGGCGAACAGCTGCCGCCACATCTATCGCCATTTGTCGACGCCAAACGGGATACGTATATTCCGCCCGAAGAGAAAGCTCTTCATGATCCCTCGCTGATTGAAACGCACGGTATGAATACTAGAAACGCTTAATATGAATTCTTTTTGTAACCCCTAACTCTTTCCTTTCGACAGCTCAAAGCGATGATGAGTCGGAGGAGGAAGAAGCTGCACAGAATGAAGACGATACTGTGGATCAGGAGCTACTAGATGCACAGCTGCAGCGCGCCTATCAACAGGAAACAGCCGAGTACAAAAAATATGGCGGTCCAGACGGTGTCAATGAGGATGAAGAGGACACTGATGATGAAGATTTCGATGACGAGCAGGAAAGCGACGATGAGGAAGAAGAGCTGGATGAGAAAACAAAGCGACTGCAGGAAGAGGTTGGTCCACGGAATATACAATATATGTAATATATAATACTATATACAAAAATCGTAATTTCTTGCAGAAGAAGAAAATGTCCGTGCAGTCGGGCAAGGTGCACAAGGTGAACAAAAGGCAGCTGCACAAGGCCGAAGTTGATGAGCATCGTCTGCAGGCGCGCATGGTCAAGCCACGCCATCGCAATCTGTTCCGCAAACTGATTCGCGAGAAACAGAGCAAGGAGAAGGAGGAATGGCTGCTGCGAAAGAAGCGACGCAACATCGACAACGACACAAAAGAAGCCAAAAAACTAGCTAAGCGGGAGGCAAAAAAAGCAGCTGCCGCTGCTGCTAATGCAGCCTCGCAACTGGGCGCCAAGTGAAACACCTCGCCTTGTGTTCAACCTGTGTCTTCTTAGAATTAGTCTATAACCAACAACAATAAAAACCAACCTGTAAATGCAATCATAATGTGGCTTCCTCACTGATATATATTAACATTGAGGTTGAGGGTTTCATAAATATTATCATTTAAGGATCTATAAATAGCAAGTTCAACTACAACGTGGATGTTTGACTACAATTCAACAGCAGACTTAAAAGGTCTTCATTTTGAATAGACAAAATAGTTTATATTGTTATTCATCTGATCAAATAATAGGGGCCAATTAACCGTTTCGGAAAATATATAGGGATATATTTGTGGAGACAAGCATTCTTAAGCAGCTCCATACTGTATTGAAGGAGGTCAATGCAGCAGAACCTCCGCAACTCAACACACGATGATGGACTTTGAAAATCAACAAGGATAAACGGAGTATTATATACAGGAGTATCCTTTTCATAAGCCCAATCAAACCAAAAGAACAAATTAAAATTGCCTTGGTCTAACGGATAGAAACAGAGTGTTAGCTAACAACTGTGGGACTGCTAAGTGATCTGCAAACGGCAAATAACAGCTGCATTTGTTGGTAAAAATTAAATTAAATTTATCTCGAGTAAACCAATTCCAATTCGGGAATAAAGTATGATTTTTTATAGCATTGAGGCTTAAACATTAAAATGAATAAAATGTAATTAACCAAAATTGTTGCACAGCTTATCGGTTTATTTTTTAAGCTTAAACTAAATTTTTGAACAATAAAATCTTGCATTCATTAATTGTAAAACATAGCAGGATGTGGAGAGAACACATGAGTATAATGTATAAAGACTAATATCGTATAATTTTAAAATATATTATAACAAGAAAAACAGTAGTAAAGCAAAACATGTGTTATAAAGGGAAAAAGAACTAGAGCACGGATTACTTTAATATTTTATAAGATTTCTAAGATTTTCGTTAATTATATAGATGCCAAACCATAATAGTTGCTCGGCTATAGAAAACTTAATTCCCGTTTTTTCTTTTTAATTTTAACTAACAATTTGTCGCTTGCATCCGATAACCTAAATATTTGTATATATATATATAGTACTCGTATATTGTATATGCCCTGACACAGTCCAAGTCTGTCATAAGTAGTACCTATTACGCTATATATATTTTTATTTATTATGTTTCGTGTTTGCCTTTTTGTATATGCGTTCATCGTCCTTTTCCTCGAGTATGTCAAATACACCGTCTGAATAGAAAAATGCTACAGGATCCTTAAGAGGTATTCTTCTCAATCGCTATCGCTGTTGTCGCCGCCCGCCGCACCGTCCTCTTCGTCATCGTCATCACTGTCTTCCAGTTCCGGCATGGGAAAACGTAAGATAGCCGCAATGCCCGTTAATTGTGAGAGTTCTGAAAAGTAAATAAGGATTATTAATTAATCATGAATACTTTTGGAGGTACTGTTCAGCTGTTAATAAATATTGTATATAAAAATTATTATGAAACGTGAATGAAGAAGATCTTAAAATGAAACCCTAAAAAATACCGGGTTGTTAATTTAAACAATAAGTTCAAAGATCATAAGAAAACAAGTAAGATAGCTCTAGTCGAAACTGCTCGACTAGGAGATACCCTGCACTCTCCAAAGTGATATCCAAATCATTCTGCAGTTTTCTTATGCACACATACATACACATGCATCCACACATACGTATAAACAAGCGCTCTGCTAACTGAGCAGTAAGCAGCGACTGCGTTGCAGTGTGGGCAATATTATGAGAATTTATTGGTTGAATAATGCAACTACCAGAACGTAATCATAATGTTTAAATGTGTGTAAAAAATTAATAATTTTGCAGTTGGATACATAGAATTAGTACATTTCATTAAAGGAAATAGGTATATTATGCATTTTAAGATCAAGTGGATAAAGCAGGTTGGCATCAACTAGAAAACCAAAGCATTCAAGTTTTGAAATTGTGGCCCAGAAACGAACTAACGGAGAACCAAATTATCTTAACTGCATAATTTATACATCCACTGCATATGCTTAAGCTAGCTAAAGAACTTATGACTGAAAATCTGGCTTGAAGCGAATTTTCCACAGCTTTTGGTCAAGCTGTAAGCCAAATCAATGCAAGTGCTCAGTCCAAGCAAACCAGTTAACATGTTCTCCTAGGTATGCACCGGGCGTGGGAGCTGCAATCGACATAGTCAAGGCTGCCCGCTTCTAGAAAAGTGACTCACTTTTGAACTTCACATTCATCTTTATGGATATTCAATTTACAATTATTCTTTTTACAGTCCCCTACAATGATATTAAGTTCTCAATGACATAATATTATTGAAATAATCTGAAATCGCATATTCATTATGAGAACATTGGTGACATTCAAATTCATTTTGATCGACATTATGGAAATTAGATAAATGGTTGGCTCATCGTCAGTAACAGAGGGGTCGACAAATCAGATTCTGTCATCGCATACTGCGAAGTAAATACACCCTGCACGTCCATTATTGATGAGCAACGAAAAGTGCTCAATGTGCTAGAGTTTAGCATAGGTTGTGCTCGGGTTGCTTTTCGGTTCGTATTCATTGCTGCTCAATAATGGAAATTGTGGGTTTGCTTTATCTGCACACAATTCAAATCAAGCACTCGAGGTTTTTGTTTTTGTTTACACTTGTTCTACAATGTTTATATAAAAGCAATTGCGAGCTGATTAAGGCGTTCTCTCGGCAGCGAAGCAACAAGTACTTGAGCAGGCGGTGCCAGCGATAACGAGTTAAATGAAACGCTGTGGAAATGTTCGAGTGGAGAGGTGAAAGACGGACCAGATATGCAAAATTCATTTCACAAGCTATAAAGGGTATTACAAAGTATGCCGGTTCTATTTTAGAGTTAGCATCATCGATTATGGAAGAGCGACCATCCTTTTAGTAAACATTAAAGAATAAGAAATATATTCGATTTTAGACATTGGTGTATTCTAAATCATATTGCATATACATACATATGCCTTGAGTCCCGTTCTGTTAGACTTAAATAACATTTCTGTTAAATAATCAACATTAATCAAATCGGTAGACAATACTAAAGATTGAAGCCTTGACAGAACATAAGATAACTTCAAATATATAATTATAAAATTTACAGTTTGAACATGTTGTATTATACTATATTACAGCATATCTTATCTTTGATAAAATAAAGAACCATCTATTTATCAATCCTTATCAAGTTCGACAACTTTTTAATGCAGCTAATGCCATCTACAAAAATGATGAAGCTCTCTTCAGAATTATATAAATGAACATAAAGAAACAATACTAGACTTTTGTATAGTTCTAGTGCTCTTTTCCAATATACCCTTTTGATTATGAATTCTTTCAGCATGCAATTCATTCCATTGTCTTGTCCACAGCCAACTTTTCAGAGTACAGGGTATACGAATTGGCAAAACGTTGCCAAGTCGCAAACAATTGATAAGAACGAAATAAGAATAAGAAGAAGAATAGACAAGACGTGAGTCATTTACCAAGCAGCCAACAAATTGCTATTTAAAGTGACCCAAAAATATTTCGAAAGCATGTAAAATGCAATTTTAATTAACGTCAAGTTAAATTTATAATCAAAATGAAATTGAAAATGTTCCGAGCAAACAAAAACTAAATAAATGAAAAGCCTCGGGCTAAAGTCCAACATAAACCGAATTCTGCAACGCGGGAGATTCCTTTCAAATTTGTATATGTATCTATACATACATATATGTATCTGTATTTATGTGCAAACATATGCATATGCACTGTGCGGCGTGTAAAAATAGAATGCTTAACGAGGTCATTAGACAGGGGGAGGCCTGTACCCTGAAACTTCTACACCAGACCAAAGAACATGAGCAATAGACAATTTGCTTGTCTTCTCTAAAGAATAGTCGAGTGAATTCGTTCGCTGGCCTAATGCATAATCAGATACAATAAATGTCCAAATTAATTAGAGCTCTTTGGCCAAAAAAAAAATAATAATAGTATTTATAATAAAATATTTATGTGCATAATGTTTATGTTTAGAAGTAGGTCTTAGAAATACCTCCAATTTAAATATGTGAATTCTACATTAAAATCTTCTCGAGTATTCACTGCACCGTATGACTCATACTTCGTCATTTAGCACTTTATTTCTATACTAATTTTGTAAAGCGTTTTATAATTAGTTCATAATATGCAATACTTACGTTCGCCCGATATATGCATACTGGAGAATATTTTCACTTCGCCACCGGCATCGCGCACTGATTCAACCAAGTTAACATATTCTTTCCTGAGATTTACGTCTTGGCATCTGAAAAAAAGCGAAAACGACTTTACATTAAAATAGTTCAGCAAAATCAATAAAAAACTTTAAAAAAAAGAAATGAAGTCCACAATTTTGAAACAGTAAAATATAATCCAAGGCTGACCTGACAAGTATATGGCTTTATAAGAAGATACTGCAGACATAGAGAATCTCTTGATTCCCATATTGCTCGGTAAATACAAGAAAAGTAAGCGCAGTAGTAAGTTTTACAAACGAAAAGCAAAATGCATAAGAATTACAAAGTTACAATGTTCAATTGTGTGTTAGGATCAGCTACAAGTGCTATTATCCGAAACATGCAAAATAGAGAGATATAGAAATACCTACACGAAACATTGCATGTATCACATGAAGCCCTGAAGCCGCATTTGCCATATTGAGTGTACAGGCAATTAATATCTATTTCGATTCGAGGTACGTGAATATTGCACATCCACAATTCGATGCGAAGCAAACGCTTAATCATGAGCGAAAAATTCATTTGTACAATTATCTATATACATTTATACATATGCATATATCTATATCCATGCATAATGCATAGCTTGTTGAGCCTTAGCTGGAATTTGTGGGATCGCAGGTGTGTCACAAAGGTTACAGTTATAGTCTATGGACTAACTGCGATGAAAATGCAAGTAGCCGAGTCAAAGCAAATTCGCTCTGTCTAGAAACAAATGAGAATTCAAAATACCGGCATGCGGTTCAAAAATCTTAGCAAATGTTAATGCTACAAAGATAAAATTCGCGAAAAAAATACTGCGCCTTCCCATTAAATGAGAAATAACAAAAACAAAAACGTAGGTATGCAAAAATAAAAATTAAGCCCAGGTAAAATATCAATTATCATTTTTTATTGAAGGCACGGAAAGCGGCTTGATTGTGTTTCAAGAGCGTGAGAGAGTGTGACCAGAGGTATCATCGTGACGATCGAGCTCTTTAACCAAATCCTCCTTTCGCTCTTTCTCTTTCTCTCTCTCTCTCTTTCTATAACTTTCAGCGTCTTTGTGGATGTTATTCGCAAATACGTGGCAATGCGTTCCACAGCACGTGTAGCAGCCGGAGAGCACTCAAAGACTGACATATGAATGATCGCTTATGAATACCCTATAAACAACTCATATGCACAATCTATTTAGACAGATCATTCAAGCATACCAAACATAATATAATAAATTATCGATATTTATCATTATACTACTACTAATTTATAACAAGAACAAGCTTCTATGTATATACAAGAAAAGACAATACCTCAAAATTAGTATACCCATTAAGAGCTCTTATTATAGGGTATTCAAAGAGAGCTTGAGCGAGCGTGAGTCTGTTCGTGTAGAATTAGTTGAGAAGCGGCTTCCTAGCGACGCGCACGTTGGCGGACGAAACGAGAAGAAGAATAGGGGGAATAAGAAGCGAGCGGCATCGAATCAAAAGAAAAGCGCGTCGCGTTTGCCACGAAAGAAGAAATTGGTGCTAAGAGAGGCAGCACAAGAAAAATACAACAGCAACAACAACAAAAATAAAGCAAAAGGTGCGTGCAAGCCAAAGTGAAAGTTAATTTGTTTGTCATTGGTGTTGAGGTTTGTCCATGTCAAGTGCAAGAGTCTATAAAATGAATAAAGGAGAAAGAAATAAAAATCAAGTTTTGGGGTTTCTCTTGCGGAATTCACGACTTGAGTCAGCGCTGGGCCACGCAGCTGCAACGAATTGATCGCTGTATCTGTGAGATACCTGAGTAACGGTTTTACTCATCATCTGTTAGGTGCAGTGAATTGAATCCATTGTTGCTATTGTTGTTGCTGCGTGACAATGATTGCACAATGAAATCAATTGTTATAATGGAATTAACGGAACGTAGGTGAAAGAGCCATGAGCGTGCACCAAGGGGCAGCCGCGGGCGGAGGCCGCCGGAGAATGAGACAGCAAAAGGCCAATGTGGCTACCCTCAAGACGCGCCGCGGGGAATTGGAAGTGCATAATTAACTGTATCACATGTCGTTTAGTATCTAAATGAATATGAACTTTTTATGACAACGAAATCAGATCAAGAACTTGACTATGGCAAACAGAGCGAATAAGATCCACAAATCGACGAGAAACACGTTCAATATTCCAAACATGTGAAACACCCAACAGACTATTAGAACGTCATTATGTGCATGGTAGAAAGAAATTGAAGAAAACGAAAGGTTTAGAAATGAATGAATTCAAGAAATTAAAATGTAGGATTTTTCCTATACACGATCAAACCGGAGATTTTCATTTTAGCAAATCACAAACTGGTTTAAATTCTTTTGGTTAAATGCAAAAACTTACTAAAGCGAGCAATTCACATTAAAACTCACTTTACGTGTTTCAAACGGGGACTATATATTTCTTACCTATCTCTAATCAATTCACTCGCTTTTTATGGAGCGTCATTCAAACTCACATTGATCAATCAATGCTTTTTTTATATGTCACCACGTCAACTTAACCCAAATACAACTCAGCTTCGGTGGAATTCAAAGAGTGGAACACATCAAAGTTAACCTCGAGCTGAGAAACAGCAGATACTCTTTAAACCGAATATTAGACCTATAATAACCGTGTTTCAAAATACTCTATGCTGAGAGTGTTTTAAACGGGGGCCTTTCATTTGTTGCACAATTCCAAATGCAAATGAATTATAAAAAGATAAAAGCAAAACAGAAGTCAAATTACGAAATGTCCCAGCAGCGCGTGCCCCAAATAAAATTAAAAACAAAAAGAACAAGTAAGAAAGCTCTAGTCGAGACTGCTCGACTACGAGATCCCCT
>NW_022046130.1:7435-43160 GCF_001654015.2 Drosophila navojoa | reverse complement strand
GTCTGCCACGCCTCCTTCTGCCTGTTACATACTTTTAACAAAACCATTATACCCTGATTTCCCATTTTCAATGGGTTCAGGGTATAAAAACAAAATTAAACAATTTTATATGGAGTCAATATTTATGCAGGGCCAGCAACAGCTGCCTCTAAAAAGAGGGGCACGTTGTACGTTGCATGAAACGTGTTGCACAGCAGACGGCCCTAAGACCAGAGACTAGAAAAACGGGTTGCAACAAGAAAATATGAGAATGATAAAGCGAAAATAACCACAAAGCAGTGGAGGAAGAGCCAATGGAAGACAAAAGCCGGACGATGAAAACGGAGTGGCTGGGGGTGGCTGGAGGCAGTGTAAGTGGATCATATGGAAGTGCAGAATATTGGGGCGTGTGGAACCCTATTGGCCCAATCAAACAAATGCGAGATAGAATTCCATAACCTAAACTAAATAACCAAAAGTATTTAGCAGCTAAGAGCTACAAACTTGGCAATGGCTTAAAGCCACAGATGGAGTGATTTATAAATTGTACCAGTATATATAGATGTATACGTATACATATATGTATACAGATGCATGCCTATATAGAGGTTGCTTTTACCGCCCACATACGTGCTAATAATTAGCGCAAGTTAGCAGGCGACGTAAAGAAATGGAACAGACAGCACGCAAATAAAGTCCAGATACAAATGCAGATATAGATACAGCAGAATCTCTTTGGAACGAACAGCTACGCCTGCTATTTGCTGCATTTAAATGTCATAGGAAAACCTTATCCGATGAGTTGAGTTCGCGATAGAAGTAAACTTCCTAACAGAGGGGAAGCTAGTGTTCGCTGTACACAGCTACATATCGTAGACGGCTACAGATACAGTTACGCTTGCATACACAATGTAAAGATTCAGATACTCGGTACAGAAATAGATACAGTTACTTGCACAATGCAAAGATACAGATACAGAAGCAGCACAACTAAACTCACGTGTCTATTAGGGCCTGTGTAAATCTGGAAATTGACACTGCTCTATAAACAAAGATTTCCGGCTCTGCTAATCAAGCTGAAATATATAAATATATACCTATTTATAAATATATAAATATATACCTATTTAGGCATATATAGAAATGTATATGCTGAACATGAGGAAACGGATACGAACTGAGCTGCGTATTGAGCGGGGCTTGGCGCACTTGATACGCGTGTGAAAGACAAACAAAACAAATATAAGAAAATAAAGTAAATACTAAAGCAGAGCTATGTGGCAAGAACTACCCAACAATGGGATATAACAAAACAAAAACTAGAACTGGAACATAAACTGTATTTCTTGTTCTTTTGTTCTTCTTGGCGGGTCAACTAAAGAAAGCTATCGGAATCAATAAATACTCTGAGCTCGCGCCCAGCCTTTAGTATATCAGCGTATAATCAGCTTAATAGGAATGCGAAATCGTCGACATTTAATATATTCTATGACGCATTCACTTCCCCACGATCGTTTAGTATAATTGAGAGGAGATTTACATGCAATAAGAATTCCTGTAAAACGCGCAAATTATGCAAATAAAATCGAAAAAAAAAATATATATTTTATTAATTTACTATACTCACACAAAAACAAATACATATTTTTACTTCTTGTTATTGCAAGTCATAGCCAAAAAAAAAAAAAATTACGAAATTTAAGATACATTAAATAAGAATTTAAACAAATTTTGTGTATAATATTTTAAATAACATTTGTTTGACATATATAAATGTTGTTATCTAAAATAACTATTATTAAAACGAAAAATATTAATAGCTCAAATGTGTAATATACACAATAAGTTACAAAAAATAATATAACACAAGAAATTTAAGCAAACATATAACTTCTGAAATTCAAAGAAGATAAGAAAAGAATTTACTACTTATAATCTATTTCTAGTTTCTAAAGACAGAGATAAGTAAGAGCCGCAAGGTAGGGAAATAATAGAGAATACAACGCCAATGAACATATGAAATGAGATCAGAAGAAGTAAAGCCATGTTTAATAGACAATTAGAGTCAATATTTTAGTTATTTTTACATTAATTTATTAGTGACATTTTATAATTGAGTTTCAATTACAGTTCCTATAGAATATCCACAAGAATTATGCTCACGAAGCAACCTGACTATACCATCTCAGAGCTGGGCTGTCCGCAGCTCCAAGAGCAGCTCTGCTCCGATAGCTGCTTTACGAAACCTCGCCTACAAGAGCCCTGCTTTCGTCACAGTCCCAGTCTGACCCCTGGTCGGAGTCCGAGTCGTCTATTGCCGTTACGCGAAACGCTGGACGATTACAACAAGCGACTGCTAAGTGAGCAGGCGGCGAGCTGTGAAACAAGTCGACAACAACAACACTGGGAGCCGAATGATAAATTGGCACAGCAGAAAAGGCAGAAGAATCTGAGAAACGAGCAGCAGCAGAAGCAACAACAGCAACTACAGTGGAACAGAACGAGGTAAAACCAGTCATACATTCTAGAGTATCAAGGCTTCACTCTTTAATTATATCATTTCTCTGCTCTCTCATTCGTTATCAACAGCAATCAGAAAGGTCGAGATATAGCACAAGTAAAACGAACAACGTTGCTAACTTGCGATTTGAATAGCTTCTGATAACACTGAGGGGAGGAGTCGCATTGGAGGTGGAGCTTGAGAGCTGAACTACAATAATTTAAGGACTGATTAAACGTGCTAAATTTATTATTAAACACTGTACACACACATTTTTCGTATAGATCATTAAGCTAGTTCTAAGTAAATCAAATATGCAATAACATTTATCATTTTATTGCATGCCACGCAAATCTTTTAACTTTTTAAATGGAATTTCAACGGCTCATTAAAAATGTAAACGGGCTATGGCAACGGGCACTGTTCAGATACAGATACAACTATGAGTATGCGGCTATACAGACACAGAAACAGATAAAGCTTTATACACGCAGCTACAGCTACACGAGCTTCAGATACAAATTCGAATTCAACCAAAACGTAAACAAAACAAAAGCGAAAAAAAAACACACACACACACAAATTAAAGAGCCAAAAATGGCGACGACTCTACGGGCGTCCAACCTTGATCATGAGCATGTCACAGCCAAGGGGCGACAGTCTAGGGGCGTGGCGGGCGGCCCATTAAATTAGCGTTTTCGGACGTGCTCTCTTTAAATGGCTTAAATTGTGCACACAAGCCGTGTGTCAACTGAAGTCTCGGGAAACGCTAGAGATTTGGGCGAAGAGACGACAAATTATATGCTCTAAAAAAGGCAAGCTCACTGAATACTTTATCATTTAATAATAATGTATACAAATTGATTAAAGAGCATTTCTAATCAAAGAGCTCAAATTAATAATTTAGCTATAACCACTAACTGTGTTGTCTGGTTAGTGCTATAACTAAATGATCTCCCTCTTCTCCGACTTCGATAGGATATTTGATTAAAGTATGTCTGACCATCAGGTTATTATTATTGATCAGCATATCATATAGATTCATTACCAGATCTGATTCATCAGATTTCATTACTATAACTGATGATCAAAGTGAATATATGAACAAGTAAGAACGCTGTAGTCTTGTCGATGGACTATCTTCATTAAACTTGTGGATCATGATTATAAGATGGATATGCATGTGTTTGCCGAAACAAAAATCTCTAGTACTTGAAATGCACCTCTTACATACTTAGAGGAAAGGGGCTGGATATAGGGGTGGAGGTGAATTACAACAAAACCGAAATTCGAAAATTAGATGTTTATCTACATTTAAAAATTGCAGACTCTACCTTCAGGGTGTAGGAGATATAATTAAATTACTGATTTTCGATATTGTTTGAATCGATAACAAAATAACGGGACAAATGATCGATTTTTAAAGAAAAGATCAACAAGTGCGTGGTATACACGAACCTAAAAAACAAATTTCAAGTCTCTATCTCTTATATCTTCTGAGATCGACGCGTTCAAACATACGAACCGACTGACAGGGCTAATTTGACTTAGCTCGTCGTCCTGATCCACCTGATCAAGAATATATGTACATATATGATTTGTGGGGTCTGCAATGACTCCGTCTGCCTGTTACATATATTTTCATGATATAACAATAAGCTTTTGGTAAAGTTATCAAGAGCTTATAAAAGTTATTGTAGTGCATAATTTGACCAATTATAATGAATATAGAAAATGTGTGTTATAAACTAAATTGCCTGTGAACATGGCGGCAATTCAGTTAAAGTTTAAGGTTTGGCATATCATGATAGGTAGATGATCTAAATAGGTAGATTTTTGAGAAAATTGCAGGGTCTAGAATATTTTATGACGAAAGTGAACGAAATACCAATGTTTAAGTACATAAGAAAGCAGACTGCCGATCCCTGTATACATAAGTTTTATTAAATATATGATATGCAGTCGAAAAAGAGTTGTACTAAAACCTGGCAATTATAAAACCGTCTCATTGAACTCACCTGAATAGATTGTCGGAAATGAGCAAAGTCTCAATAGCTTGCGCCTCTGCAGCACGCAGCACATGCTTTTTGCCATAGAAAGCCTTGGTTGGCTCACATTGTAGCATCATGTAGAACGTCTCTAATGCCTTAACCTCACCTAAGGCTTTTGTGTCAGACATTTTAGCTATCACAGCGGGATCCTGTAGAACCTCTGTGAATATAGGTTTTACTGCATATTCGGCTTTCAATAGTTCGATAATGGCTTACGCACCTTTGAGCGAATGCTTAAACCCGGAGGATGCATGGACTAGCATGAATCTGCTTTTGTTCTCCAACAACACTTTGTAGTCCATTTTGACCGCCTGCTGGAACATATAGTCGTAAAACTGGTCTCGCACGAAGCCCGGAGAGGCAATGAGCACACACTTGACTACGTCGAAGTTGACGTGGCGTAATATACTCTGCATGACTTGTTCGTAGAACTTGGCCAGGCCCTTTTCGTGCTGTTGCACATTGCCCTTGCGCTTACGCGGAATAGACACTTCGATTTTGCTTCGCACTAGCGTCATGCTGGCCGTGATGAGGCAGACATGGGCTAATCCCTCCTGCATAACAACCGCCGCAACATCAGCCGATTGGGTGGGATCGCAGGCCATATCAATCCGCTCAAGAGCGATTGTATCCCACTCCGGTTTACGTAGCTCAAATTTGCGATTCAGCTCCAGATCGAGCGTATGATAGGCGCCCATTTTAACATATTGATTCTCCTCAATGTTGCGACCCTTCAGACGCAGCACACAGGCTTGCGTGTCAAAGTCGATGCTCTCCACGGCAATCGTCAGGGTGGTGCGCACTCGGCTGCTGGTGGATGATCCGGTGGCTGTTTCATTCTGTACCTTTCGTATGGTTGTGCTACGGACGCTATCACCCTCAGCAATCAGATTGTAGGCGTGCCACATGTCCTCCGGCTCCTCGGGCACGAGAGTTACATTACTGCATTGTGGAATGACATTACAAAGTTTTCTTTACATATACGAACATTAATATCAGTAGTACTTACCCCTGCATGCCCTTGTCTACATATTTTCCAAGCAACTTCATGTTGCAATCCTTGTTTTTCGAACTGAGCCTCCGTCGTCTGTTACCAGCAGACGTTGAATTACTGTGCTGCTCTTATATTTGTTGTTGCTGGCGTTGCGTGCTTTATGTTTTTTGCTTTTGTATGCTTTTTGTCACTTGCATTGAATTAAATGTTTCCTTAAGTAAATCGAATTGTTAGGCATTGTTATTATTTGTGTGTTTGTCGTTGAACCTGACCAACAAATTATTTCAATGAAAATTGCCAAATTCCACACGGCGAACTTTTTGACATTTTATAACAGCTGTTCGACTAGTGTTGCAAAATGGTTGTAGACCACACCATGCGCTCAACTATCGAACCGACAGTTGTTCAATTTTGTCAAAAACAATGTTTTTAAAAATATGTTTTCTTTATTATTGATACAGTTTATATATTTGTACGCATTTCAAGAATCATCTTTTAACTTAAACTAACAGCCTTTCGATTTCTTGCTGTATGGATGTAATCTGCGATTTCAGCTGACTGCCCTCGTTGGTGGTTACAGAGCAGGCCACAATAGGACGGGAAACACCGCAGGCACGGCCCAATGCCTGCTTGGAGCGCACAAACACATACGGCACATTCTTGTCCTCACAGAGCAGCGGCAGATGCAACAAAATCTCAATTGGCTCTGTATCCCCTGCCAGCACCACAATATCAGCCAGACCACGATTCAGTGTTTTGGTGGCCTCGTTAGCACCCTTCCTCAACTGATTATAGTTGAGCGCCTGTTGCAGCAAATTCATAATCTTGGCCGTCAACTGGGCATCGGCCAAGGGGAATGCTTTCGGGTTTACCTCTTCGGTCTGTATATAATTTATGTTTGCATTAGTGAAACATGTCTTATTAATAATATTTATATTCACAAACATACCATTTTTTAAGTTTTTTTCTTTATATTTGTAAAAATTTAAATGCAACCTCTCGGCTTGTGTGCTTCACTGAGGGGCAGAGTTAAGAATGAAATTTTATAGAAACACGTGCGCTGTCGATTTCTTGTGCATCTTACCAACACTGAAAATGTGGGATATTTTGAGCAAGTGGCAACGCTACGTATATATACCGATAAGCCATGCTTGTTATCGTTTTACTTAAGCGCCAAATCACTGACCAGTTTGGTCAGTGGCCAAATATAAACGAAAAAGGCGTTGCTTATCTGTACTGTAAACCAAATTTCTGTTGGCCCAAATTTAAACTAGTAATTGATGTAGATAACTATATTGAGGTTCGAATGCCCCCTCACTTAACGTATGTAATATGTAATCGAAATTGATTTCCAAGATTCTAAAACGAGATTTTATCCCACAACTAAATCGGGAGGTGATATCGATCTTTGTGAAGCTAATAGTATAATCATAGTATATTGATCCAGTGTAAATAATGGGCGAAGCTCCTTCATTGCACTAGCCTCAATAGTAACAATTCACTAACAAAAACTACATCATGAATCAATTTCACTTAAAATCCATTCGTTGTTTATTGTGATTCTTAAATGTGAAGCACAATTTCAAACTATTTAAACAAGCACACACGCCAGTATTAATCCCGCTCAAAACAAAACACAATTAGGCGAATCGTACGTTAAATACAAAGGGAATTCTCACTTTTTATTACCAATTCATCTCGCATACAATTTATTTAGAAGTTCCTGCAAGTAAAAAGAAACAAGTTATCGAATTGGCTAAACGGACGTATTAAACAGCAACAACTTACTTGGTAATGAGACCATCCTTCTTGGCCAGACGCACAATGCAATCGTCGGACTCGCCCATGCGACGGATTTCTCCGCAAATAGCATAAGTTTTGGTTCCGTCGGTTTGGCGACCGGTTTCAGGATCCACACAAACAATGCTCAGTTGCACAGAGGCGTGATCCTTAGCATGAATGATTCTGTTTGATGCCGAGCTGCAACAACACCAAAAATTATCTAATTGCCAAAAATCCGGCTGCAATTGATTTGCTGTTGGTCGTGGAAACACGTGTTCAATACTCACCACTTGCGGGGCACGTACAAATCAACATTCTCACCGGCGTCGTTCTCCATTGTGCTGCAACCAAAAGTAAAACATATTATTAGTATTTTAAAAAGTGCTTTCATTTGTGTAAACTATATTTGACGTACATTTTGTAATATTTTACAAATTAGCGACCCAACACTCGTCAATGGAGGCTGAAAAGAGAAAGAGTGAAGTTGGCTGCGCTACAGGGTTGCAAAACTATCGATACAAAATTCAGCATAAATATTCTTTATGGAGTTTTATTTAATTTTAACCTTTTTTTTTATTTTGCGAAAAGAAAAACAACTGTTTAATTTTTTCCGTTTGAATATATATCAGTAACCGTATATATGGTCATGTATTTACGTATTTAAGCTATTTATTTTGGTTGCATACTTAAACCACTTCGGTATTAACATTGGTTAGTGGTATTAATTTAAGCCACTGACCAGTGTTTAAGCTACAGAAATTCAAGGGTTTAAAGTAGTTTCTTTATAAATAATATAAATTTCCATTCAAAAAAATTGGGTGCTGTGGAGGCTATCGATGTTCCTTATCGAATGTATCGATTTCTCAAAAGCCTTTCATAAATATTTATTAGTCGTTTGGCAATGTGAAAGAGAAGTGCTGTGTTGCATCAAATTTGGCGCCGGAGCTTTCACGGCCTCAGCGCCCATTGCTAAATCGGTAGCTATTCAACTATAGTGTTGTATCGATAGAGTAGAATAATTAAATTAGTCGCAAAGTGTTTGTGTTAATTATAAATTGGATACAAGTGAACGCGCCCACTGGTTACTTTAAATGTAAGTATTGATTTTAGACAGAGGCTGTGGCGTCGGCGTCCTTGATCCAGTGTCAGCGCTGATTTTCCCCTCAATGAGGCTTCCGCAGGACTTTTTCGCTACTTTCTGTGTATTTTTAAACGTATGTACATATGTGCGTGGGTGAGTTTTTATGGGTGTCTGAGTGCATGAGTTTGTTATTATTGCGAATCAACGCGTCTGGCAAACTTCTATATATGCTTGAGTTCATGTTTCGCCGTGTGCGAAAGTAACTTTTAATAGTTTATTCGCTTTTTCAAGTGGCTGAATAAAATTTAATGACCCTTAAATCCGTCCTAGTTATAGACAATACTTAAAATACTATTATAAAGATTTATATTTGAAAGCCTTTAGTAGGATGATTCAAAACTGGAAAATTTAACCGTTTTTTTCGGTTAACATTAAACTACGATTGATGAGAACTTGCAAATGCGTAACATAACCAAATGAGTGTGAGATCTGTTTGTTTAGTTAATTACCATTACTATTGTTGTTGTTTCTGCAGTTGCATAATTAGGACAAATACTGTCTATAATAAAATAATGAACTTACGCATCAACGACTAGTATTATCATACAATCAAATTCAAATTAACAACAGTTTGGTTGCAATATCCTTAAGCTGGCAATTTTAACCGTTAAATTGACTGTTTTTTTTTTATTAGTTAGATAGTAACTAAGTCCCGCAAGTTACTTGGCACAAAAAAGCTTTAATAATTTAAGATTATTTTTATCAGAGCGAAGCTGGTTCTACAGTACAACTATTTGCCATGCCCGCTCAGTTGGCTTTCAACTTTCGGTTCGTTCGGTTGGTTCACGCGGCTTGCTCTACCAAAGCTTGTGCGGCGTGGTTGACATACATATGTATGTACATCCACAGACATACATACATATGTGTGTAGTAGGTGCTCTGCGGCACGTTGCAGTCGAAAATATCTGGAAGACAGTTCATAAGGCGCCGGCGGACAGCCTCTTGACCTTTAGCGCGAATGTGTGTGAGATTTTTTGCATATTGTAGTAAACGTGAAATATGTAAATTTAAATGTAACTTTATGCGCTAAAAATGAGATCATTTAGCTAACGTGTGATGCTATTTATAAATTATATATAAAAAGAAAACATCATTGAGAAAAATATAATACAAAATTGTCGTGCAGGAAAATGAAAGTGAAACTAATTGTAGGTAAACACACTTAATTAGCTTCAAATGAATATGCATAAAATGCAATAGTTTTTTGTTAGAAAATAATCAGATGTATGCGTGGCTGTGAGTTGGCTTATAATTAGAGAGTACAATGTTATTTTTGCTGACCACACCGACGGCGTTATGAATTTGGGTAAACAAAACCATAGTAATTGTTGGCATAGCTATCGAATCAACAGCTTGTTAAGAGCTGTCAGCGGAAATCATGTATTATATCAAGTACTTATCGCGGTGTAGATAAACCAAGAAAAACAATTTATTATAGCCCGAAAATAGATTAACGAACGAAATTACTTCGTTAGATCTAGTGATACTAGGATAACTACGAAATTGTATTAGGAATTTGTTCTGTAAATATGACAACAAATAGTCAACTAAAATGATATCAGCCAAGTCCCAAAAAGCCGGAACTTTATGAATAGCTTTTTATAAATACAGTGTTATGTTAAATATACGATAATGATATATATCTCATCGGAAAAGTTATTTTTCAATCTACAATTTAGCATTAAAATTTTTTAAATTTCAATAAATATTTTATTTGTCATAGTTTGAAGTTGAAATGATTAGCTCAGCAGAATCAGTGATTAATATTATAGTAAATGATGCTCTGATTACAAAGAGAACGCGCGACTATATATTCCAATTTAAGATGTGCAAAATACGTAGCCTGTGCTTACACAAATAGAAAGGGATATAACCAAATACCTTATTTTCTCTTCGGGAGCATATGAATATAAGCAAAGACAAAAAACTATGCCTCCAAAAGAGACTAATATCAAAAGAAAAACTCAGAACGCGTAAAGTAAAAAGTAATTAAACTGAGCCCACATTTGCAGTTAGAATCTGATATTCCCGCGTATGAAGAAATAAAATAGAAGAACAGTACGGCCTCGTTAACGCATACACCTGCTACGCATACACGCATACACCTGCTGCTCTATACCGTTACCTCTTTTGTTCATTTCGAAATATCTAATCTGTGTTTGATTTTTATTAACTTGAATAATTTTAATTTCAAAATGTGTTCAATAAATTAATCAGAATTTGCCCGTGATAGCGAAGCTTCACTGTACATCTTAAAAAACCGTGATGTCAGCACCAAAATGCGTGCCTGCTGCGCCGCATGTTGTTGATGACGTCTAAGAGTTCATGTAGAAAACTTTAAGTAAAGCACTTTCTAGGTCAAAAGTTGAAAGGCAACGAGTCACTGATGATGATGCTTGTAGCTAGAAAAAGTAACATCAAAAGAGAGATGAAAACAAAACCAAAATGTGGTCTGCCTGAGAAGCAAACAAACCACGAAACAAAGTAAATGTGCTGGCAGACAGGTCCATTGCCCCTGCTCTGTTTAGGCCCGGGCCCGGCCAGGCCCACCTGTCAGTTGTCGATAGGAAAATTGTAAAATTAAATAAAATAATTGCAACATAAATTAGCCGCAACATGCAAAGTCTTAGAAAATTGCAGGGCAATAAATGAAATTAAAGATAATTGCAGTGCATTTAACTAAGCTGAAGTAACTAAGAAATTGACGTCAATGCATTTAGTATAGACGATTGCAATGCCAATGAAGATGTTCTCAGTGGGCAAAGAAATGCAACTACTGCAGTAGAGTAAATCATTTCTTTAGTGCTTTCAAATTTTGTTTATATAGATTGAAAATGAGAGTTCAAGGTATTATTTTTTTGCTAAAATAAACCTATAGATAACATTTATAGGCCAGCTCAGATGTTCGTAGTCATGCCTGTCTGTGGGTCGGCATATCCATCATTTTGTCGTCCATGGCATGCCAAGGCCTAAGTCAGCTGAAATTTCGCACACTCAAATCGACATCTCCAAATATGTAATGAGAAATTCTGGAATGTATCTAACAGCAGCTAGTCAGATTCGATTCGAGCACGAGGACTTTGTATTTCTTAAAAATATAAAATAATTTAATTTGTAGGATTAGATTGCTGCACTAGATTATGGCATATTTTATTAATTTTAAGAGTTACGAGTTGAGAAATAACAGCATACTCTAGCTCCTTTCTAACAGCTCCACTTTCTTTTAAGTCTATGCTAATTGTATTATATTTGTCAAAAAGAGTTTAACAATTCAAAATTGTGCATTTATCCACTTGAATGTACTAAAATAGTTGTGCAAACTTTTATCTGAATCCCAAATATTTGATTTAAGCGAATTCCTTGCAATACGAATGCTAAATTCTAGTGAGCTCAGAGCGGAGCGATAAAATTTTAAGCTGCCTACAATCAGTTAGTCACTTTATTAATTAGTAATACTGAGCGGTGCAAGATTGCTTATCAGCTGGTCTATTCAGGACATTTGATTACATAGAGCAAATGGGGCTAACTGATTTCTTTAGACACCAGGTCTTCTTTAAAATGCTTCTTACAATATACTCATACAGTGGGTCTGCTCTGTTATTATAGTCTTCGCTCTAATTTGATTGCAGTTCCATGACACTTAATTCCCAAGAATCAACTGTCTATTCTGTTCACTCTCGCTGCTCAATAATTATTTAAGGACCTACTATAATTAGATCCTTTGGGCGACCACTTGTTTGCAATTGCATGCCAATTTCGTTCTTTTCTTGCCTATTCCCTTTTGTGTTTTGGAGAGACTTGCTGGTTGGAAAACCTGTCGTTTGCCAGATAGTCCTCACGTTCCACTGCATCTCCATCTTCTGCATAGGAGCCCAGCTAACTGTGCTGCTTTATTTTGATGTGCTCCTCATTTGGCTAGCTTGGCTTTTCCAATTTTCTTATTTATTTTTCTTCAATTCTATTTCTTTTCTTCCTCTTTTGCAGCGCTTGAACTTGGCAAACTTTGGAACTGACGGGTCGACGGGTCTGTCGGGCGGTTCGTCGATGATGGTCTCTGGTGTTGTTGTTGTTGCTGCTATTGTTGTGATTTGATTGGTGCCAGTTACTGTTACTATTGTTGCTGTTGTTGTTGCTGCGCTATTACTGTTAACTAGAAGTTGTTGGTGCTGTTTTCTGGTGCTCGACCTGCAGCTGGAGTTGGAGTTGAAGTTTGAGCTGGTGCTGTAGCTGGAGCGACTGCGTTACACTTTGTAAATCGGTCAATGGTAACGGGCTTGTAAGCAGGTGCAACTGCAACTGACAAAGAGAGAGAAAGAGAGAGAGCCGCAGCCAGAGAGGAAGAGTTAAATAAAACCAGTGAGAGGAGACTGCAATCAAAACATGTCACTAAAGGTGAGTTTGACCTATAAAAAGTTGCTAGCCGGTAAGTGTGCAGTCATTCGGCGGCTAGTCTATGGGGCATAAGCTATAAGGAACGTAAATATAAAATATATATAAATATGAAAATTTAATATAAGAGATTATTAGAACATATCAGTTCATCGATTAGACAATTGATGAATGGTAGGTGGATAAGTAGTATACTGACCTAATTAATTGATTAATTCACTAAACAATAGTCTAATGCACTTCATTTTGTTTTCAGCCCTTCAGCTATTTAGTCAAGGCCATTTGAATGTATAGAATACACCTATAATTAGTAAAACATATATTCAAACTAAAATGTCTATTATTATGGTTCCAGAAAATAATGAAAAAATACTCTTTAAAAATAATTGAAGGTCTAACATGTAAATTCTTCAAAATGTAACGATTCTACATTAACAAAAAGTCTGTTGAGCGCGTAATATTATTAATAATTGTAGAAAATTATTGATATTATTTACGAAAAAAGCCAAATATACCATGAAGGAAACACTTTAAAAACGGCGTGAAGATCTGTCCTATGAAAGGATAAGAGCTTATCGAAAAAATCTAATTTGAATATTATTATATTATTATCTACAGAAGTTTCCTCAAAAAGGTCGACTTTTCAGTCTCCAAAACTTATAAATAGCTTTATTCAAGATTACGCTTATCGTCTGGCAAGGGTATGTGGTTCATCTAGTACTCGTTGTTTATCTACTAGATTGTTGCCCAACCACAAACGAAGGAAACAAGCTAATAGACCATCGCCATGCATCAATAAAATATATAATTAATACCTATAGAGCTCATTACTTCGCTACTAAAACACTGGTGGTAGGGAGAGGTGGGATACATAATCCTATATAAATGTATAAATAAATTCGAGTATCAGCAATAATTAACTATCTTTGGGATATTCAAGAATAGTTTTTCACTATATTTCTCATCAGCTTTAATGGCTCATAGAGCATCACACAGTCTGCTATAACTTACTTACAGTTACTTGCTTACTCGATTGTAGATTATTATTATTAGCATATATACTTTACCTTCTGTCATTAGCCAAGCTGATAAGGCGATACAATAAGCCACAAGTAGTCATTATTTCTTGTCTCTTATAAAGCATTTGCCTCTTCCATGCCCAATAGAATTATTCTCCTAGACCTCAAGTTTATTTTGTGCCAATAGATTCCAATAAATTGGTTGCTTTAAGTTGCTTAGTTATAGCTCCACATCTCTGAAGAGATTATGCTATGCAAAGAGCATTTCTTTTCATCTATCACATCCGACAGCAGTGCAATGTACTCACTTATTTGTCTGGCTTTCAGTTCTTAGACTTCGCTCTGCTTTAATTTAAGCCCAATAAAATGGCATTAGTCAAGCTGATAAAGCGAGTGAATATATTATACTTGACTGTAATTGCAGAAATATCAAGTCAACGGCCCAGTCACAGCCACTTGTCACACTCACACACATATACAGTCAGGTCTGTGGCACAATCGTGTTGCAAGACGTGTCTAGTGCTTGTCTGAAGACTAACAAGTGCTTCTCTCACCTGCTGACATTTTGGCCTGTCTATAAATATTGCAAGCATCATCATTATCATCAGCGCGCCGTCATCATTATTATGCCAGCATTTGCATTGTTGCCACACTCTGTGGCAGCTTGAGTGATGTCATGTGCCACTTGGCCGTCCGTCTGTATTGCCTTTGTTGTCTGCGCTCAACAGGTGCCTCGCTGCCCCTCGCCTAATGCGCTTCATTTACTCACGAGTGGACAGTCTAAGTCTCAGTGTCTATTTAAATAGTTCAAATATTTATTGTACGCTTATTTCCTCTCTTCACACACATTTGCGAACAGCACATCAGCTAAACCCCGACATTAGCGCTGTCGAGTGAGTCTTAACCCTTAGGTGTGCTAGTCGCAAAGAGCTCTCTAAATAAATAATACTCAAAGGTTGACTGATTTGTGCTTTGAACTGAAATGTGTCATGTCAATTTTGCAGAATTTAAGTTGTCATTTCAAGATGCTAAAAATAAAGCTGAAATTTCGAATGTAGATCCGCGTCGACCACCCAAGATAACCTCGAGTTTTACAGCTAGAAGGTTGAATTGTGCACGTAAGCTAACGTTATGATTCTATAAAGATTAATGACCAATTTATATGTCATTTTTGAGTGTAAGTTAGCTCGTTCTAAAAACTGGCCAAAAATGAGATGACTACGCCCAGTAGGGGCGTGGCAAAGCGTGAATTTTCCACAGTACTAGAGCTAGAGTTAGAAACTCAGAACATAGCTACTAAATTGCTACTGCAACGTTCTTACTTCTTTTTGTATATTAAATAAAAACGTAACAAACGTTTTCTTTCAAATTTATATAACAGTTTATATAATTGATTGATTTGTTGAGGAGACCAATAAAAAGGCTATACAATATATATAAAAAAAACTATTAAAAATAAAAATAAAATATATATTGTTATATTTACAAATGGTATACCTAATTTATACACCTGATATAAAGCAAAATTCGGTAGTCGAAAATTAAATATATATATTTTTGAGATTTTTGAAGTAAAATATGAAAACGTTGCCCATTAATGTTAACATTGTGAATTGTGATTTGGATGTAAATTATGTTTTTATGGTTTAATATTTCATCACCACAAAATATCTCAATCGACAGTTAACATTTGTAGTCGTCTACTTCATCTACTTCTAAAGCAAGGCTCAGATAATACAACTAATGCAGTACATCCATCTAAGGGTTAACATATATTGTCTGGTTGTCAAAGCGTCCGCAAAGCATTGTAAAAATGCATCAACATCCGCTGGTCGAAGTTTCCCAGCTCGTTTTGCTGTTATTCGTCTTGCTGAGCCCCTCTGGCCACTAATTACTTTAATTAGCTGTGTGGGGAAACTAATTTCCTAAATAAATGTTACTTGGGAGCTGCTGTGTGGGTGAACTCCGAATCGAGCGGCGGCATCATTAGTCAACGAGTGCCTTCTTTTTGACAGCTGCCCAAGTTAAAGTTGTTAATCAGTTTGTTTATGTTTATCTCTCTTTCGATTCGGAACTTATCTTACAGAAGGAAACACCCTCAGATGTGATGCTGCATCTAGCGGCGTTGCGAGGCGACGTTGTCGAGATGCGCCGTGTGCTCGATACTGGCAAAGTGCATGTCGACTGCAAAGATGAGGTGAGTAATGAGAACTAAGATAAACGAGGTACAGCAGGAAATGAAGATGAATGTGTCTAAGACTTGGCCATAGAAGCTAATCTAGAGTATTCCAAATATCCGCTTGGCTGAGCCGAATGCGACGATCTGGCTCCTAGAGTTGGCATATATAGAAGGAATGTGAAATTGTCATGTATACTAGTGGAAGATAATCTGGAATATCTGTTTATTAGAGACATGTTGACGTTTGTCGATAGATATAATAGGAGTAAGGGGAACAGCGATGATCGAGAGTCTTTTGTTTAGAAATTTGCAATGCAAGCAAAAATATTATGCTCCCAATCACCTGAAAGTTAGTGAAACAGAAAATCTTGTTAATTTAATGAACAGTTTTTAAATTATATAATTGATATATCATTAACTTAACTGCTTAAATGCATGAGATAAATTCATTGCCAGCTGGTTGAATTATTTAATTGAGCGTCCAATGAATTTAACTGCAATTGCGAATAGATTTCACTAGCCAAAGCGAAATTCAAATTATATCGTTTGGTTTTTTTATACCCTCTATTCAGTTGAAATGCACGTCTATTGTGCTATGATAGTCAAGAGGAACAGTTATTTTTGTAATGTTTATACAGCGAAAAGACAATATCTTTTGGTTTACTTTGAATGAATATAAATTTACCTATATCAAATTTAAGCATTTGGTTAGATGTAAGGATTTTTATTAGGTTTTCTAATATTTAAATAAATATCTAATATGTGTAGAGTTTTTCACAGTACTTATATGCACCGAGAAGAAATAGACCTGTTCAGATTAGAATAGATTTACAATCTAGGAGAAACCGAAAAAATATATCTTGTTTTATTCACTAATGTGAAATATTCCCATAAACTTTGCTATTCTCTGTATATATATTTTCAGGCAATTGTAGCAGGATTTTTCGTTAGTAGTAGTAGTACATTGTACATTGTTCTCTGCTGATATTTTATAAATAGAGCTACATCCAGATTCTTGTAGGGTAGCTATCAGTCTATATATGTACGCCTCGATTTCGTTGCTTTTCGTTTCATTTCGTGGCGATTTGCATGCGTGCAGCTGAGCGAAATCGGAGCGAAAATCACAAATCTCTGTCCGAGCTGTAGGTTGCAATTGCAGCTGCCCCTTTGGGGTAGCACAGTCACGTAACGGGGTGTTGGGGCGTGATTGCCCTTGTGCGTTGTTTGAGGCCAACTGACCAGGCTTGGCCGACTATGCTTTGGAATTTGCCTGCCGCTCATTCAGCAAAGTGCGCTTCAAGTGAAATTTTATTTTTATTTAATTTCAATTTTTTCTGCATTTGTTTTCTTTGCCAATTGGTGCGTGCATTTGTAAGCAACGTGTTAATTTGTCTTTGAAGTGAACATAAGTGTTTAAATATATATATGTATGTGTACATGTATATATTTTTTTTGTTCGTTAGCTGAAAATGTTGTAATATGTATTTTGCAAACGATTTCATGCTTTAGTAGATTAGCTCCCAATCGTGAACAGGTCACATAATATAATTTTGTGTCACATTTCCTTAGCGTATCCTTTCCTATTTTGGCTAATTATATCGTGAGCCCATTGAAAATACGGGATCACGGTATAATGGTTTTGCTAAAAGTATGTAACAGACAGAAAGAGGCGTGGCAGACTCCACAAAGTATATATATATTCTCAGGGCGACGAGTTGAGTCGATTTAGCCCTCTCCGTCTGTCTGTCCGTCCGTATGTATGATCGCGTCGACCTCAGGTCCGGTTATATCACGCGCATATATAGAGTTGTTCTCTAAAAATCGATAGCTGCTCCCGATTTTTTATGATCGATTATCGAAAGCTAGTTATTTAATTATGTCTTCTACACCTTTAAGTTAGAGCTTCCAAATTGTAGATGTAGACTTATATGTATTTTATATAATTTCGATTTTTGTTGTACTTTACCCCCCACCCCTATATCCACCCCCTCACCACCAGTATTTAAAGTACTAGAGACTTGTGCTTTGGCATATACTCGCCCTTTAATATTATAATAACGACTTGAAAGTTTCATGATCATAGTTTTTCTGTGTGTTAGTGTGTGTGTTTCTTGTGTAAGCAGAGCTTTTGTGAAATATCTTCGAAGGGTTCAGGGGATTTCGTAGTCGAGCAGTCTCGACTAGAGGTTTTTAGTTACACAAAAATTATTTTACAAATATTTGTGTAAATTCGTATGACTTTAATTTGTACCCTAAAACAATATATTATAGATTAATTAATTATAATAGGTAGATTGAAGCTTAGGCATAGCAACCTATTACGTAGATTACAAAACAAAAATTAACTGATTTCTAAAGCCATTTAAGCATATTTTCTCTGGTCTATTTATAGGACGGTACCACGCCTCTTATTCTAGCCGCAGCTGGCGGTCATATCCACTGCGTTCTCGAGCTCCTCGAGCAGGGAGCTGATCTCAACGCGCGCCGCTCCACTGGCACCACCGCTCTCTTCTTTGCCGCCCAGGGCGGGCACTTGGACGTGGTGCGCATTTTGCTGAAAGCGCGCGCAAAGGTTGATACGCCCTCGCTGGACGGAGGCACGCCCCTGTTTGTAGCTGCCCAAGGCGGACATGTGAAGATCATCAGAGAGCTGTTGGACTGTGGCGCGGATGTGAATGCCAGCATGAAGGTGCGACTGTTTCAACTGGGCTCGCAGCGCGTAAATTTTAATAAATTGTTTGTTTTCCCTTCTATTCAGGATCGTGCTACGCCCGCGTTTATTGCTGCGCAGAATGGGCATCGAACAGTGTTGTCGCTGCTGATCCTGGCCCACGCCTCGACGGACATCAAGCGCATCGATGGAGCCACCCCACTGTGGATAGCGGCCCAAATGGGGCACGATCACATATGCAAGGTGCTGCTGCAGAACGGAGCGAATATCGACACAGTGCGCTGTGACGGTGCCACGCCTCTGTTTAAGGCCGCCCATAAGGGACACGCCTCGGTGATCACAGTGCTGCTCAAGTATCGCCCGAATCTGGGCTTATTGCCCAATGGGGAATCTGCTCTGCATGCGGCTGCGATGTTTGGTCACATGACCGTCTGCAAGCAACTCGTGGCAGCCGGAAGCGATGTCCTGCTCAAAAATCAGGACGGATTAACGGCCATGGAGTTGGCGCATCATGAGAACTATGGCTCCATCTGTGAATATCTGAAGGAGCGAATGCGGGCGGTAATGGAACGTAATACCTTGGCTATGGCCCAGATGCGTTTGTCAACGTAAAGGCCAGCCCATATAGAAATATACATACACAAGTATATACTACTATATATGACCAAATCGAATCCCTTCAAAGTACCTTTTCTGCACAATACGTTGGATTATTTACTCACTTAAACTATGATTAGAACATATGATGAAACAGCAAAGTTCTCTCGATTGCCACGGAGTTCGATGAATATGCTGAATATAGATTCAGATTCAACCACTGATATACACTGTATATCCTTTTTCCTTTGCATATGACAGTCACAGTATCTAAGAGCTATTACATGTAAAATAATAATATCGGTCTGCCTATCTGGCTATCTGAATATATGATATGCGATTTATGCAGACTTTCATTAATTTTTGTACATATGTTAAATGCAGAACAATTTAATTTATTACTGCTGCAAAAGCGTTTGATATCAATTCACAAAACTACACTTTTATGCATATCTCTGAGAACGTTTAGTTTACTTTTGTCTATACTATAGTTAAGATATTTGAGTTGAACGAATAGTTCTACATATTAAAATATTTAAATTAATTAAATTCTTCAAGCTTTGAATCTGATCAAGCGAGGCTTAGTAAAGCTAGATAGGCCTACATCTTATAGAAAAAAAAAAAAAACAAAATGTAAAAATGTAATTCAAACCGATCCATTAAAATATAATCATTCAGAAAAAATTATTTATCTATATATATGCATGAATGTATATCTATTTAAAATTGATACCTCCGTGGCAAAATAAACAGTTTCATCTTGTTGTGCGATCAAACTAGAGAAAAGTATAAACAAGTAATGGTAATGGTAATGGTAAAAAATAGAAAAATGTGGCCAAGCTAAGCGAGGGCAAAATCACCGATTACATATACATAAATAAATACCCAGATATTATATCATTATAATATACGTATTTATCTATACAACTACTTGGAGCTTGTATTTGAATTTACGATTACGATTAATTCTAGTAAATAGCTCATATATATATATATATATATATATATGAAAAACTGTTAACATGGACCGCATCGTCCTTTGTATATAAATATATATTTAATACATTGAAATTATATATTTATGCATTCATGTAACCCTAAGCAATTGTTAACAAGTGCTTTATGTTTATTCGCCTTTTTGTCTTATCCTAATTAGCTATATTTGTATACATATATATATATTTTGACTTAATTAGCTAATAATTAGAATGAAATGATTATGTCGATTTTTCCCTACTGATTTATGCTCGTGTACATTAAATGGCAAATTATCACAAATTAAACATAAATATAATAACCACTTTGAAATTTGGCGGCAAATTCAATAACATTCTGTTATTCACTTAACGAAATGTTGTCTTAACGAAACTGTTCGTTAAGCTGCTTCTGTTAAAGTCAGCAGATGCATGCACCCACGCTTAGTACAGACACAGCTACCGAAAGGGGCTGTGGGTTTGCGCGCGCTTTCTTTACAATATAGAAGTGATTCGCGTCTTATATTAACAAATAAAGTAATTAATACGTAACTTTCTTCTAATTCAATTACAATTAGCTTATGTGCAATACAACGCAATAATATAATCAATTACAGTGTGTACCGACTACTTATTTTATTCGTTTGTGTTCAGTTTTATTTCCATTGTATGATCAAGTTAGTGTTATATCCATTGTGCAATTATCTACATACATGCATACATCCATACATACATACATATGTGCAAGCATTGCAGGGAGTTGTAAGAGGGCTGCTTTAAGAGTTTTGTATTCGGTACGAAGAGCGAATGTTGCAGAATTTGTTGTTGGTTAATTTGTTGGAACATGTTGCCAATGCTGAAGAGTCTCAAACGGACTGTAAACGGATTTTAGTGCTCAGTTCGCTTTTTCTCACAATAGCGCGCGGACGTGGGGCCCGTCGTGTTGGCTCTCGTGTCACTTTTCCCGTTTCATGTTAGTATGTGTGTGTAGGTCCAAGCGAGCGCGTGCGTGCGTATGTGAATTGCGTTTGTGTAGGTGTAGTCGCGTGTCGTTGAATTATACAAAAGCAGCAGAGGCAGTAGAAACAACAATAGCACTACAAACGGTAGCGGCAGCTCCAAAAGCAAAAGCGGCGAAGCAGCAGCAGCAACATAATCAAAAAACAACAAAAAACAAAAAAAATGTTTTGAAACGGAACATTTTTGGTGGCAAGTGTTCTCAGTGTGGCAGGCGGGCGGCGAAAACAGGTTTGCACTGTGGTATGCGAGCGCAAGAAGAAGAGCGTGAGCGATAGAGGGAGAGAGAATGAAAGAACGTTCTCTAAGAGAGCGAACTTTTTGCGAAAATTGATAGCATATAGCGTTGACTTGAAGAGTGAAGTGAGAGGAGCGGGAGGAGGAGAACGTAAAAACATTTGCTACTTATGTTGTGCATCCTTTGGCAAGGTCTTTCGCAGACGTACGCGCTTGATGGTTTCGCCACGCTGTACGTTGCTGCTGCGAACCAGTTTTCATTGCGTTTGTTTTACATATTTTCGATTTGTTGCAATCAATTGGAAAAACCGTTGGCCTAGAAGACCGTTACTTCTGGGTTGCCAAGCTAAATAGAAATTCCAGGCCAGAATCAATCAGTGTGCTCCCTCTTTTCCATTCCCTATTACCCTGCACAAAACAGCTGAGCTTTTGCAGTCGAGCCCCTAGCAACAGCGCAGCTGAAGCTTCTCAGCTGTGCAGCCGCAGCGCAGGCGCCAGCACACACACACGCATACATACAGACATGTACTTCGAATTCGACCAGTAATTGCATTGCTGCTATCTCTCTCACGCATACATCGCTGTATGTGCAGTAATACATGCCGGAAAACATTTTTGTATTCTGTTTTGCAGTCACTGTCGACGGTTTCGCTGCCGCTGCCGCTGCCGCTGCTTCTGCCTCTGCCTCTGCTGCCGTCACTGCTACTGGAAGCTTTACATAAGTTGACATTTTGCCAACGTTTTTAGAGCTTGGCTGCAGGTCCTTTGCACAAGTTCTAGTAACGCGCTGCGCAATCAGCTGCTGCTACACCGCTTCAGTCCACTGTCGACGTCACTTGCAACCAGACGTTGACGTTTTTTGCAACTTGTTTCGCGTATGTTTTTTCGTTGCGTTTTCGTTTTATTTGAAACCGGCTCAACAAAGGTTTGACAGCGTCTCTGCTGCTTCTGCTATTTTTCAGCTGTTTCGCAAAGAGAAAATGAAAAAAAAAAGCAAGTATAAAATTAAATAGAAGAAGAAGAAGCAGAAAGTTAGAGACAAGCAAAGGTTCTCGACTTTGCAATTCTCTGTATTCCGTATAACATTTGTAAATAGTTGAGAAAAAGCTCGATTTGATCCCTGAAATCTTCTTGATTTGATTATCTCGAAGTTAATTCTATTATCTTGATTGATCAAAGAGAATTTTCAACGTAGTAATTAACACACTGGAAATGGAAACGGTAAACGGATAATGGAAATAAAATAAATACAGAAACCGTTGTTCATATTCAAGTGTTCCAATTAGAATTTCAAACTGCCACTTGTTCAAAGTATTGATGTCTTCTAAGGTGCATATCCGAAAACTTATCCACCCGATTGTCTCTTTGCGTACAGAGCATAGTCCAACCTAGAGCCAAGTGGTTTCACTACTTTGGTACATTACATTTCAATTTGTAGACGTTTTTTTCCGCTTTATTTCACTTAACTATTTGCCGCTTGGCTCTTTATTTTTTGCTGTTTGTCAGTGCGTGGGGGCCTTTCGAAAAGCTTAAAGAAAATTTGATTTATAGCGCACCCGCAGCCAAACCCGCGAGCAAATGACGCTTAGCCTCCAGTCAAAAATAAAAAACGAAATAAAAAAAAGTGTCAGTAAATCAATAGAAATAATAGTACTAAAAAAAAGTAAATAAACAATGCAGCTAAAGTGGTAAACTAAAAGCCGTTACTTTGACTAGCAAAACAATCCAAAACTAAAATACAAAAAAAAAAAAAAAGAAAAAATGTGAATGTAGACGAATTGCAGAACTTAAAGCCAGCTGCTGCACAAGTACAAAAAAAAAATGGCCGCCAGGATGTACAGCAACAACAACTTCTAGCAGCAGCCGCACACACAACTACGCAAACACAAACACACACACACACACATGTGATGCACACGTACAGATGCAGAAGCACACGCAACACGAGCGCAGACAGACGGCATTTAAGGTAAGTCGTAAAATCTTCGCTCGCAATTGGGATCCAGTGTTGGTTAATTGCCTCGAACAGAGACTAATTTAAATACCCTGTATGTTATATATCTTCGAAGTTGCCATTCGGATGTTGATTGGATTGCATTATTAAAGCGATATTTAACTGATCGATTATGGATTATATATGAATATTCGAGTCACAAACTTAAACGTGCCATAATGGAATTATTTCTGAATTTGATATTTGAGTGCAAACCAGCTATCCATTGGCATGCTCGTGCTCGAGTTAACTTCGTAAATATTTGTACAATTATTATTATAATTATTTTGCTTATTGAGCTACTTTTGGTCTACTACCTAATTATTATTCATATCATTAAAGAGAAATGTGTCGCTGCATGATTTTATCGACGCGTGGCCGTGTTGGTTAATTTCTAAAATATATTTCATATTTGTATTTGCACCAATAATCAAACCTAATATTATGGCGCATCTGAATTACAAACTATTTTGAAATTAATGTGCTAGTGCTGGTTAATTCTTCTTCTTTGTGTGTTGTAAAATATCCATGCATTCTATTAATTATCACGAGCCAATTAAGCCAACAACAGTCTACAATTTCCCTAAAATATCCTTGCCGGGCTAACGACCTGTTTTCAACTCAACTTTAACTTTGTTATCCCTCAATTATTTAACGAGTGTCAAAACAGGAATACGTTTTCTACAGCTCAGTTTCGTGCTATTTCTCTGTTGTCATTCTGTGAGTCGCATGATGAATTACTTTGGCGTCTTTAATCAATCTTTCAGTCGATGTGAAGAACTTTTAGAAGCTTTTGCCAGACGAAAAATCCGGCATTGGGTGTGTTTGAGGGTTAGAAAAATCGAAATTAGAAATATTATTTCTTGTTGAGATAGGTAATAATTTATCCCTGTCTAGCCTAAAGTAATGTTAACTAGATATCTGTTGTATATCAATTGAAAAAAATATATGCATTTTTGTTAAAAAATAAATAAGGATCTGTAATTGCCATTGAGAAAAAAACTGCTCAGAGAAAATGAATAAGGATGTCCAGGGTATGTGCAGGTCACTCATTCGTTTGTGGCGTGCCACTTGTTTTTCTTCAGAGCATCGCACAACTTTAACAATTGAGTGTTGTGCATTTTTGTGTTATTTTTTATCGGTTTAAATTTTTCTTTTCTTTTTTTTGCGTTTGCGTTTTTTCGCGAATTTTTTTACGACTATTCGGCTGGGGTTCAACAGCGAAGTGAGGGCAAATTGTGGCCAACAGCGACCGCGGGCTTCAAAAGCCCGTCAAACCAGTCGCCAGCCATTTGGCTTTTGCCTAGCCCAGCCGGACAGACGGATGACCGGACCAGGGGACTGGCGCGGGGGTACGCTATCTCGGGCTATCGGGCTGGCCAACTGGCTGACTGACTGGCCGACTGGGCCGTTGATGACTTTTTACATAGCCAAAGAAGCGATGGCCCAAACCAAGACCCTAAACCAAAACCAAACAAGCAAGCGTGCGTTCATTGAGAATGCTAGACTGTCAGATGCTCTGTAAATAATATCTGCTATGGATAGATTAATCTCGTATATACATTTATCTATTGCTTAAGGGGAAAATGAAGATATTTTCAAGCTTTTCAAGTTTTTCAGAAGATCTTTACATCTTATCATTCCATTCCATTCCATTTGATTTACATAATTTTTCGAGTTGAACACTTAAAGCTTTTATGCATCAAACTATCTTCGTATAATCATTTCCACAAAATCAGCATGCCCCATTCACGCACTCATTTGCAATGGGTATGGGATATAAAAAAGATACGAGCGCCGCACGTATCTAAACTTGTTTCAAACGTGTTACATTTAAGAACGTTCGCCGCTAGCGGCAAGTGGCAATAATCCTTTCAAACTGACAGTGTTGCCATGTCGCAGCAGTTGAAGAAGAGGACGAAGCTGAAAAAGAAGAAGCAGCAACAGCAACGGCATCGGCAGTGGCAGTAGAAGGGCTGTCAAGTGGGTGTGGCACATTGACTGAGTTTTGCTTTAGTTCGCACAGCATATGTGTAAATTTTGAACGAGAGGCGTTTCGTAAGTTCATTGACACACTATGAAAATAAAACATGACATGTAACAGTAAATAAAACTGTGTTAGGCATGAGATAAACTAACCTAAAACCCATTCTTTATTTATGAAACACGTTTTTCAGACAAAATATGTATATGTATATTTAGATTCCCCATTGTTTCAATAAATGACAAGCGGAGGAGCGAATAATAAATAAAAAAGCTTTTGAAAATCCATTGATGTTTTAAGATAAAACTTGTGTCTAAGATGATTTGGCAGATATGTTCTTAAAATTACTCGCAGTTTGTACGCTCCAATCACTTCTATAGTTAAGCTAAAATATATTCAATACACATAAGGCTTCATATTTTCTTAAAACTTCCCAAAATAATTGATAAACATTCAGTACTTAATTTAGAGAATACAAGTTTCTATTTAATTTTAGAAACATCTTGATATTCTTTTCTATTTCTTAAAATGAGAAATAAATATAATTTCCATTAAAACTTTTGAAGCACCCTTCTGCCGTGGGTCTATCCTGTCCATATGCTGTCTGTCATTGTCTGGTTCGAGCACGCAGACATTTTGATTGCCTGTTGTCTGTTTTGTATACCCTAGACACATTGTCAATTCGAATTATGGGTATAATGCTTTTATTAAAACGTATGTAATAAAGACAGAGAAAGACAGAGAAAACCGTGATCCAAGTATATATATTCACTTTTTTTGTCATATTGTTAAAGTGATTTAAGTAATTTTCGATTTATATTGTGTTTTTTTTAGTTTTTCAGATTTTTATTTTTTACAGTTTCATACCTTAGTTGAAAATGATTTTATGTTAAAACATTTTTAAGTCTTTTGTGTACGAAAAATTCGTGCTATCAGTGAGTCGATCAGTCCCGGCGCTAGGGGTTCTATTCGTTTATCGTGTGTTATCATTTATTTTCGAGTGCAGTTAAGATCTGCCGATATGGCAAAATATGCATATATATACATATACATATATATAATAATTTTATTTTTACTCATTTTCATTCTCGTTTTTCCAAACACAAATGAAAAATGGAAAAATAGATGCAAAAAGTGAAATTGATATTTTAGCTCAAATTGTCGTTAACAAATCAGCCTAGCAACAAATATTCTAGCTCCCAACACCTCAAATACAAGCCCTACTCCATCCCCCACTCGCTAGCCAGGTGAACGGGAAATTGTTTACCGTGGTTCCAAAATGATGTAATTTCGCGTGCTCGTGCAATTCAATTTCCTGCTAGCGGAAACGCGCGTCGCTCTCTGCTCACCCCAATGCAAAAAAATAAAAAATAAAAAAATAAACATCGGCACCTCTATCCCTCCCTTAACAAAACAAGACAGAAGCATCGAGCACCCTCGAGCAGTGAAAAGCAGTGTTCAAATTGTTTGGCAGTTCTTCCTCAGTGCGCTCCAACTTTAATTGTGCCCCGCTCAGTGCCAAAAAATAATCGAGAAAAAAAAGGAACAGAGAAGCATACAAAATAACATGAAATAATAAATAAATAAGAAATCAATTCTGTAAAATTCGCTATCTAAACAGCTTATCCGTTTTGCCCATCTGCCTTCAGACGGAAGGGGGCGGGGCTTTCAATAAAATGTATCACATATCATTTGTGCGCCGGTTACATGAGCCAAGAGCTGCCCGACTTTGGCATAGGCTTTGTCAGCCGGTTGCATTGTCGGATATGTGATGTGTGAAGGAATTTGTACTCAATAAACTTTTAATCTCAATTTGTTGTTTATATGTATGTATGCCAAACTCACCTTGGTGTCAATTAAAATTACCTAATAGTCCCAAAATAAATATTTAAATAAAATCAGTGTTCTGGGCAAATTCTAATTATACTAGAAGTTTAATGTTTATTCTCCATTACTTCGATCTGAATCAAATCGGGAGAGAAGAGTTCGTATATAATTCAGTTTTCTTATATAATACATTATACATACTATTCCTCTCAGTTAACCCATTTAATATGAGTTATAATATATCAAACATTTATTTATTAGATAATAGAATTAATAAAAAATATAGTCTAACTGCCAAGTAGGTCCAGTTGATGTATTAATCATAATATATCATATCATAATACATGTTGATATATTAATCATAATATATAATCATATATAATAGAGAGCGTTGAGAATATATACTAGAATATTATTCCTCCTGCATTTCAGTGTATTATAAATGTGACTATATGATTCCCAAGTGAATTTACTTTATGATGTGCCCTCCATGGTCACTATTTTGGTATGATCGTAGAAACTATATTGCTCATGCGCCTGCCAATGTCACTTTGGGCCATAAAAGAACAAAAAAAACGCAGATAACATATAAAAACGGTCAGAGAGCGTAAAGATTTAATTCCCAGTCACAATCTCCACGTTCACCTGCGCCATTTAGTGTCGGCTCGGCTCTGAGAAGGTTCAGTTTTATAACTTTCATAGTGTATATTATGTGCGGTGTTTGCGTTGTACTTCCATGCTGTGTGTGGAGTGTCGAATTTTCAAAATGTTTGGCATATTTCGCATAAATAAATTACATTCAAAGCTGGTGCTCTGGCCAGGCAGGCCAGGAAGCCCAGCCAGCCCAGCACAGCCCAGCACAAAGTCGAGGCTCGACTCCGGCTGTCCGAGCAGCCTATATTAACAATAATTCCTTAGTGCTTGGCATCTTGCCAAAAAGTTTTTGTATTTTGTTAGCCCACACAGCAGGCGACGAACGTTTTGTGGCCAATTTCGGCTGCAAACGGGGAGCTGTGGCATGTGCCATGGACGCCGTTTTGTGACCCATTGTCAGTTGAAGTTAAATGCGACGCCTGACACAAAAACCAAAATAAACTGCAAAGAAGCAAAAAATATATATGTATAGCAGGCATTGCTGCTGGCAAAGGACAACGCACAACTTACGATGCGCATTGGACAATGAACACCACAATTCCGGCCCGGGTCGGACCGGACCGGACCGGACTGCGGACTCTTCAGTTCCAAACGTGATGTTTGTCAACCATTCGAAATGCTACGGCATTGCAACTGCCCTGAGTACTGGGAACCGAAAAGCAAAGCCGACTTTGAACTCCGAAAGAGTTCTTTGTCAGCTATATGTAAAAGATGATGCCCAGAGTTCACTAAATTAAATGATTGTTTGTGGTAGCTGCCTCGACTTTGCTCGAGAGCTGTCAGCGATAAATGTGAAGGATTCCCTTCATATAGCAGTTGTTACTTTGATCAACGTTAACTTTCATTGTACTGTCATTGTTCATAATATTTTTAGTTTATTTTTAACAAGAGTTCCACAACTTTGTGATGCTCATCTGCTTTAAAGGTAACAAATGAATCCAAAATCTATTCGCTTAAAGATCAGTTTGTCAGAGCTTTCACCTGATGAGCTTCGTTTCTATATCCATATATTATTTAATAAAACTGGTGATTACATATGAGTATCCTTCGTAATTAGTAAAGATTTGTTTAATGTATTCTATATAAGCTATATGTCTTTATGAAATATATATGTATAACCTTTTATCCGTTTATTATTTTAAAATGAAAGTACGAAGGATAAAATCGGAATCGATTGAGCCAGATCAATATATGTATATTTGTCGATTCTCAAACAATCTTTATAGTCATATGTGTGTACATGTATATCTATGCAAACGACTCATTTTAAACTAATCTCTAGCACAAAGAACTCTTAGATATTTGATTTCCAAATCAAAATGGAGCCTGCTTTCGTTTTTAATAGTATTTCAAACGTATGTGGGAGAAAAATACGCGACCAATACTCTAGGGGAGTTTTTAAAACATAATATAAAATGATAATTTGCACGTTTGACGCGCCTTGAGTAGATGAATCGGACTTATAGAAAATGCTGCCGCTGACTGTTGTAGATGTAATAATAGCCGCCATTGAAACGCAGTGTGACCATATTGCCGGCCGTTGCCGCGGAATCGCCGGAGTCAATGGGACTGGGCCGCAACGACTGCGTCAGATTAATGGTGCGATAGAAGAACGCGGTCAGAAAGCTGGCACTTATCACAAAGGCTATGAAGAAGCCCAGACAAAATACGCAATCCTTGTTCACCTGCAGGCACAGGCAGAAGGCACCAGCAAAGTCGCCCAGGGTATGCCCGATCCGGCCGAGCAGCGTGTTGGGCCGCGGACGTGCTGCATACGCCGAGGTGGTATTCGCGCTAATTGTGATTGTGTGATATCTGCGCTCGCATGGAGCGGCTGTGGCTGTGGCTGTGGCTGTGGCTGCGGGTGCGGGTGCGGTGGTATCTGAATGAGATTGCTGTTGCTGCTGCGATTGTTGTTGTGGTTGTCGCTGCTGCTGCTGCTGTAGCTGTTGCTGTTGCTGTTGCTGTTGCAGCTGAATGCCTCTGGCATTGATCTTGGGTCTGATTGTGCTGGTGACATCCACTCGCAGGCTATTCAGGGGCAGCGTCTGCGTGCCCAGCTCACAGTTCTGAGTCAATTGTAACTCCGTGCAGGTGCAAGTCTCGCCGCGACTCACGCTCAGCACGTGTTCCTCCAAATTGCGGGTGTAGCAGTCGAGTAGTCGCAGAATGTGCTGCAAGCGCGCATCGGTCGACTGCGCTGAACTGGCAGTTGCTGCTTCAACTGCTGCTCCTGCTGCTCCTGCTGCTGCTGTTGCCTGCTCCAGTTGCGCTACTTTGCCGGCGTCCTCTGCATCCTTTTCCGTTTCGCTAGCGGGCAGCATATAGTCAATCATATCCTTGACCAGAGCCTTGGCCTCGTCTAGCTGCTGCCAGTCAAAGTTTACAAATCTCGGCTCCACTAGGACTCCTTCCTCCAGGTCCAGTTCCAGTTCCAGCTGCAACTGTTGCTGCTGTGGCTGTTGCGACTGCAGAGTCTGTTGCGGTCGCTGCTGTTGCTGCTGCAGCTCGTCCGTCTCCGTTTCGTTCAAGTTCGCATCGGGCAGCTGCACGTGCGTTTCCCGCTGCTTTTTGTTGTCTCTGTCCATTGTTAATTTTGGCTTAGGTTTTTTTTTTTTTTTATTTTTTGTTGCTAGAGCTCAAACCAAATTCATTTTCTATATTTTTGACAGTTCAACAGGGATGCTTCATTTATTTATATTTTGTTTTAATATGTTAGTTTTGATTTCAAAGTTTTTGTAAAAAATTCGAAATTTTATTGCTTCATGGCCTTTAGAGCGGCAAGTAGTGCCATCGTCATAGACAGCCTGATAGCTGAGTTAGTTCAGGAGGTTATTAGCGATCGGCGTTTATTGACGAAGGATTCCAATCATATTCAAATGGGGCCATGCCAAAAGCTCTTTGAGGTTTTGGGTATAACACAATGCGGCCGACAGGGCGCCGATGACAATCTCAAGATACAAGCAGCTCACTTGGAGAACAAGATGGCGCTCGAGAGCACAGCTGCTACAGCTCCGATGGATCCCTTAACCGGCTTTCCGGCCAACGAACCAAATCGGAAATGGCACAGTTGGCTAGAACAGGCCCTGGCTGCAGGTAATCCCTAGACTTATCGTAATTCAACCCTCCAGTTACTAAAGTCGCAGATAAATAAATTTCCTTATCGAGGAAAACCATATCTCCTAGGCGCTTAAGTAAATAGTTCTAGAGCTTTACTCTTGCTGCTCATCCGTTAAACCTAAACTGAATTGTATAACTGTCCCTTAACCACGTATCAGAATTCGTTCGTAGCTGAATACATCGTTTATATTATCTGTCTTAGCGTAAACATGTTTTCTTTTTGAATCACCGCAGATAGTGAGAAACTTTCACCTAAACAAAGATCAGAACTAGAACTCAATCATGACTTAGTCCGTTCCGCCAGCTGCTTTGATGATCAACTATTTTCCGCAGATTGCTCGGAGGATGAGTTGGAAATTTATCGCAAGCAACAAAAGGCCATCAAGGAGTGTACGCATATCGCCATTCAAACGGAACAGCCGCGTATGCGGAAGCGTAATCAGGTGCCGATAGAAACGTTCGGGGATCGACAAATGCGTGGCGCTCCAGCAGCACCTTGTGAAATGAGTCGCCAGACAATATACATTGATACGATGTCCACGCCAGCGCCCAGCATGCAGACCCGTCCCCCCCTGGCCGACCGGTTCTGCTATATGTTGACCGATTTCGCATCGGCCCTGTACTGTAGTCTTGCCATCATGTGTTGTTGTACCCCCAGTATGTTTCGATAAATATGGGTGGTGTTTAACCAATTTGTAATTTTTCATTTAAAATTCATTTGAGTTATCGAGCAACAGTTCCAGAAACAGACGAATGAGCTTATGAAAAAGCGTCATGCTGTTCAGTTCTTCTTTCCCAGAATAATAGCTACAGATCTTACATCTGACGAAATTAATTGATCTGTAACAGTAAGCTGAAAATAAATCTTTATTTTGAAAAAATCCTTATCACGACAAATATGCAGTAAACAACCATCATCTACGGGAATCACCAGATTTTCTTAGCGGCATTCTCACAAGTCCATTAATTGAATTTTCGAAAAACCGATGACTTAAAGAAGGTATCTACTCCTTAAATCATCGATCTATCTTTTCAATTTCATTTTAACTATAGATAAATAATTAAGAGAACGTTTCATCGGTCAAGTGGGGGCAAAGGCGAGCGCCTATGAGTGGATACGACTGAGCGGGTGCTTCACAGTCGTCTGCTGGCCCATGTTGCCCTCGAGGAAGCTGTAGTAGTGGGCGATGATCAGATACAGACACCAGAGGCAGAGCAGGACGAAGAGCACATAGGTGAAGTTCTCGCCCATCATGGCCAAGCAAGCGATCAGCGTTTGACCCGCTTCATACAACACTTGCCACAGACGTTGACGCAGTGGAGCGCGCTGCAGGGCGGTCGCCGAGTTAATCGACTCTACTTCGATGTGCAGGGTATGTGACTGAGTTTGCAGAAGCTGTTGCTCATGCGGCTGCTGCGGCTCCTTTTTCTCGAGCTTCTCTATTTTTTGTGGCTTGAGCAGCTTCTCCTGCTCGATGGGATCCGACCAATGAGTCTGGCTGGCCATCTCGCAGAAGAACTTGGGTCGTGTGCAGCGCAGCGTGGACTCGGACAGCTGCATGCGGTTAAGACTGACGCTCGTCTTCACCTGATCACTGCAATCACCTGGAAAAGAGAGTTTTTCATATTTCACATGATGATAATTGTAAAAATGTCAATATAGAATCAAATCAAATATTAGAGGAACATCTAAAATAATGATAAGCCTATGCTAATAAGTCTTTAGATCGTTTTCAGATCTGAGGTAGACTATTGCTAATAATATATCACCATCGATATTGATCGATTTATTTAACCTATATAACTATAACTGATCTTAAAGTTAGCCGGCACTTCCCCGGTTTCTCGCACTTACTGTCCTCCGGCTGGAAATGTGTCGTTGTGAACTGTTCGGACTGTGTGCGCATCAGCTTCGGCTGCGTTGCCTGCTCACTCTCCTTCATGATCTTCGAGTAGTCCTCGAAAAGATTGAGCAGCTCTACAAACCGATCCGTAATCTGCTTGTGGCTCACTTGCACCTCGGTCAGAAAAGTGGACGCCGCTTGCATCGCGCCAGTTGAAGGAGGCCGAACAGTGGGTGCTGTGGATTGTGGATCTGCGCTGGTTACTTTTAGGTTCCAGCCAATGTTCTTTGGATTGGCAATGTTCTTTGGTGTGGCCGGGCCACACTCATTGACCCCTAGATCGAGAGGCACTGCCGTCCCATTGTCGGGATTCTCGTTCGCCTGGGTGTTCATTTTGTTTGGTTTTGAGAGGATCTGCGCGACTTGGGGAGTTTCTCCTCCGTTGGTTGCTATTCCTGTTGCTGCTATTCTTGTTGTGTGGTGTGTGTGTGTATTGGGTTAATTTCGTTTAGAATTTGTAAGTGTCTTTATACATATTTATTGTATATCTCGTATTTTGACTGTCATTTCGAATATTTACCCAGAGTCGGTGTCAAATTGTCAACCCCAAGTTCAGCTTCGGTTTCGTCTACTGGATAATTCTCTGTGTCTGTGCACTAAATTAAGCAATTTTGTGAAAGCGTCTGCTGAACTCTACTGCAGCCAACACCCCCAGTCCTGCCTGACCATTATCCAGGCCGCTCTGACCATTGTCCAGGCTAGCCCCGTCCTCTCTATAATATGACAATTATAACGGTCTGCTGCACGTATATTGCATTATTTTGCATAAATGCATTTTGCTTCAATTCTCTTTCCAGGCTAAGCATTGTTTGGGGTTTGTTGAATTTCCAACATTATTCATGCGATGGGCTTCACCCGTTTTCAAATCTATTTCAGAGATTGAAGTATATTACAGCCCCTAATATATAGTGGATTCATTTATTTTATATAATGCAATATGTATTATACCAGCTTAAGCAGCGTGAATATTTTCTTCAATGTCTTAATTAATTTTTGATCTTAAATTTTAATTGTGTAATTTTTTGTTGATTAATTTTTTACGATTTTCATGTGAAATATTTCCGCCAGTTGGCATGTTGATTTAGGTTTCAGAGAAGTCATAAAACTCTAACTTATTCATTGAATGCCTCCATTGGGAGAGCTCAACAGGAAGCATTTGGTATTCGTTTTATGCCTCAAAGCTCCGTCCACTTGCTTGGCTGCACCTGCCACTACTGGCGGCAGTCACTGTGGCAAGTCTGTACTCCGCAGCCTTTGGCCATTGATAATGCTTAAAGGGCTTAAGCGCGCCGAAGATTTATATTGGCAAAAATCTACGTTTCGGTGCGGAGGCAGCAGCCGCAGCAGAGACAGCAACAAACATAAAAGAAAATACAATTTATTGATTTTTCCGCACATAGTACATTACGTGTGTGGGCGTGTGTGTGACTGTTTGAGAAGGTAAAGGTGTTGGTGAGTTTGTGTGCTCAGTGTGTTGTGTGCTCATCGATGTTGTAGCAACGCCTGCGCCCGTTTCATCTGCCTCTGCGTGTTCGTCCATGAAGTGTTGAAGCAAAACAACTCAACAGGCCTGGGGCATGTCCCTTGTTGATCAATTTAAGTTTTATATTTCACACTTACCGTTTTTTTATGAAAAATATTATTGATTATTCTTATCTTCAGTTAAGATTTCATTAATATCTATATTTTGGCTACCTCAGTTATTTAGGATATACTTGCATTATATGACGAATAAACGACAATTAAATAATAAGGACACGGCTATATTAGAAAGAATGATTTATATGTGACCAATTATACCTGAACTATCTGGCTATATTAGCTGTTTAAATGGGCAATTTCGCTTTATATCAAACTCAATTGGGCAAGAGGAGAAACTTGTTGCCTAAACACTGTTAAAAATATATTTAAGTCGCATTTGGCTCGTTAATTTATGAGGTGTTGCCTGATTATTCTCTCGACTGGCTACATAAATATGTATACATATATGTATATGCCTTAAAGCCAGCGCTTCGTTGCCAAAATTTTTCGAGCTGCTGCCCCAGTAGACTCTAAATCAGCTCTATCTGCTGTGCTACTTCTACTCCCACTCCCTAACAGCAGGTCATAAATATTGTTTGCTTATGCTGTGCTAGACTATATGTATATATATGAATATAGTATATTTTTGGCTTAATGCTGGCTTGCTTTCCATTGCTCGCCTCGACTCGACCCGCTCGTTTATCATCGCGTGGTGCAACTCGGCGACTGCCCCTGCGGCGGGCCATAAGAGTTTAGCAACTCGCTCAGCATGCATTCAATTAAGTCCTGCCACAAGATTTGGTGCCGATTTCAATCCCGCGCTATCATCATGATGATTGCCACAAGATTTTTGGCAAGCACGCTGCCTCATCAGCCCAAGATTAAGGATGGAGTCATTGCTATTCGCAAAATCATGCAAACAATAATAATGCAATGACTAAATGCATTCAATCTTGACAAACTAAATTAAATTTTTAATACATAGCTCTTAATTTTATTTTGTCATTAGTATTAGTAGCAAAAATAGAAAGTTAAAGCACTATTTAAATGAATCTAAAAACAAGTAAGAAAGCTCTAGTCGAGACTGCTCGACTACGAGATCCCCTGAACCCTACAAGCAACTGATATTTCAAAAATTAATTAGCAAACACACACGCACACACACACACACACGCATACATACAAATACACG
>NW_022046129.1:59431-77808 GCF_001654015.2 Drosophila navojoa | reverse complement strand
TTGGATATATATTGCTTTGCTTTTTTCTTCGATTTATCGTTTTTTAATTTTTTTTAATTTTTTTTTTTTTTTTTTTTTGTTCCCTGACTGCTTTCTATTTGGTTATCTATGTGTGTGTGTGTATATATATTTTTTATATATTTATTTATATTAAATATATATCGTTTGCTTCATTTAATAATTGCTTCTGGGTTTAAGTACAGCTTAAAGTAGTTCGCCTAAAAGCATGCAACGCTTTTTTCTCTCTCGCCCTCTCTGAAGCAAGCAGTTCAAAGTTCTATAAATTTCAATCACAAAATGAATAATTTTAGTGGGAAAATAAACACATGAATTACTCTGGGTGCTTCCCTGGCATCTTACAGCGATATCGATCACAGTCGTGGCATCATTATTCATGTTTGCCTTAAGAGTTGCTATTAGCTCAAGTCCATTAGCAAGACTATGCCATAATTATTAGATGATTACAGTAAAGATATAAACATTTGAAAGTTTTGCCAACTGTTTGCATAAAGTTTCAATGGAAACCCATAAAGAGACGAGAAATCTATTGTTCGAATGGATATACATACACATACACATACGTACATATATGTATGCTGCATGTCTCATGTTTATTTCAAGCAGAATTCGGTTTAATCTAATTAATATAGCGCGCTGTTTGCATTGAAAGCAAAACAAATGACAAATAAATAAATAAATAGTGTAAAAAAAAAAAAAAATCAAATTAAATTAAATTTATATAAATGCTGATCAAGCAATCAAGATAACTCAATGCGGCTTGACTTATTGCAACTGCTGTGCAATGGTCTTTAGGAATTCGTAAACCTCCTCGCCGGACTCGAGTATGTAGTGGGGCGGCATTAGATAGCCATAGCGGCCCTGATCCTTGAGGAAGACATTGTAGACGAACTGCGGCTCGATGTGCTGCTGCACCCAGTCGGCCGCGTTGCCCGATCTCGCCAGCTTCTGGCGATAGCTGCTGCCCATGCTGTACTCGGCGTGGTTGAGGCGACGGAAGTTGAGGATGGCCTGGCGAGCTGTGTGGCGCAGCTGGCGCTGATTGCTGGTCACATAGTCGGCGTCGCCCCACGGATAGGTAATCGTCTGGCCGTAGCCGCCGAACGAGACATATGCGCCCAAATAGTCGCGCATGCCCAGCAGAAAGCTGCGCATGGCACGTGTTTCCGGCTCGGAGAAGCTTTTGGCGCCCCTATAGAGATTCTTGCACGGATTGGATGAGGCGCCCGCCTCGCCCCAGGCATAGTCGAAGTTGCGATCCAAATTGACGCCGTAGCAGCCGGTGGCCGCGTCATAATTGCGATTCTTGGTCCACAGGCGATCGGTGAGACGCGAGTACTGATAGCCATCGGGATTGACCAACGGCAGGAAGTACCAGTCGATGTGACGCATCGCCCTGTCCGCCTGGCCCTGCTCCCACAGCCAGGTCAGCTTCGAGATGGCATAGGTCAGCGCCGCCGGGCTGAGCCAATCGCGTGCCTGCATGCCGGCATCCACAAAGACCGCGAAATTATTTGAATTGCCATTCGAGACTCTGCAAAGCCAACAGAGCAATTAGTAGCATTAGCAGCCGTGTTAATTAACAGTGCAGACTTAACAGTGAGCAGTACACACGCGTAAAACGTTTACGTAGTGCAATACGTAACTGTCTACAGACCTGAGCACCTCCAGCGGTCGCTTGTTGCGCGTGACGCCAATCTGAACGATCTCCGCCAGCTCGGCATGCGTTTCCAGGACATTCTGCAGGAATTGCTGTATATCTGCTTGGTCGTGATAGCGTCGCCAGGTGAGGAGAACACCCTCACGATTTAGCCACGGCAGCGAGTAGTTGGCCAATGGATTGTCCTGGTCGGTGTCCGTGTCGCTGATCTCCGTGTACGTCTCATCGATGGCCGTCTCCAGATCGTCGATCATGATGTTGTAGCTGAACGCGGTCTGCGCCATATACTGCTGGGCGGCAGCCACGTTCTTGTGCTCGATGATCACATCGATGCCGTCCTGATTCACGTTCCACACCTCGCTGCCTGCGAAATACACCGATTAAGAGATTTATCAGCATGATGGATGAATGGATGGAATGAGAGGTATGTTGGGCTCATGGCTACCAAAGTGTCGCAGGAATGTGCGTAGTTTTGGCTGCCTGAGGCGCGTTTCGTGCAGCTTCCAGAGCTGATGGCCGTAATATCGTTTCACCGAGGCGCCGCTGCGATAGCGTCGATTGATCTGATATGTGGAGCTGGGCGATAGGAAATCGAAGCGACGCAAATCGGTGGGCGAGAGCCACTGCAGGCTCTCAAAGGTCGCCTCGTACAGCTCGCTGCTGTTGAGCGTCCACAAGTCGGGCAGAGCCGTGAGACCCGGCACTGAGACGCTGCGCCACAGCAGCCACTGTGCACCACCGACGCCGGCAACAGTGGTCAGCAGCGGTACGAGGCCCAGTGCCAACAATAATAACATCATGCTGATCGTGCCACACAAACAGAACTAATTCTCCACACTCTCGCATCTCTCAGCAGAAGGTCAAGATTCGCCGAATTCTAAGCTCGAAAATTTCTTGATTAATGTCAATTTTATGCGTGCAGAACACCTGCCACCTGCCTGCCTCTCGCCAGGTGATTAGCAGTTGACTAGCTGACTGGCTGACCGGCTGTCTAACTGTGGTTCAACTTGAGTCACTGTTTGTGGCTGGGCGTTTGATGTTTGACACGCTGCTCGATTCTATTCTTACGGTAAAGAGGTCAATAGCCCACCTTTGATCTCGAATTCAGCAGCAGGTGTTTTCGAACAGTTACAAGCTTCGCACTCGATTTGCATACCTGACCGCTTCTTGAAGTCTACTCTGCATATCTTTAAGGATAGTCATCAGCGATCAATATAAATTTCTAAATTCCGTCTATTATCTTAAAATGCCTACTTAATTAATACATGGATACATATTTTGATTGCTTATTTGTTTCTCTTGAGTTATGATAGAAGACTGCCCAATGTATTAGATAATTAGCTGTCCCAACATTTTGCTTTGCTTATCAATCAATCAACCTTGAGAGTCAAAAGTGGTGAAGTAATACTAGTTCCAGCATTATTTCTAGTTTTACAAGTTTTTCTCTTATCAGTCCATCTTGAATTCAGTCTAGCTGTACCTCAATCCACTCTTCAAGCAGTCAACACAGTCATTGTATAGATTGAATGATCTATTCGATCTATCACTTTGATCTATTCTGATTATCCTTAATGTAGATCTTCAATCAAACAACTATTCTGTCTAGCTAGTTCCTATTGACTTCAACGTACATCATCAGTCAGTCAGTTAGTCAATCAAACTGGTGTAATCAATCAACCAATCCGACTCACATTGAGTGATTCATTAACTTATGGTAGAGCATCAAATCTTCGGTACAGCCTCGCTCGCTTTTGGTTTGGTTCCCAATCGGAAACATGAAATATGTGTATTCCGTGATTGAGCGCCTCGTTAGAACGTCGCTCGAGTCGATTTCTGTGTATTTTGGCTAAATTGATGGGCTGCCGCTGAGCGCCCCCCTCAGGCACTACTCACCGAAATCTTCGACGAACTGCTGGAACTGGGCATCCGGTGATTTGTCGCCCATTTTGCGAGTGCCATTGAAGTTGAGCTTCCAGAGCTGAACGCCGCGATAGCTCACATAGTTCTCGTCCAGTGCGGCGCGCAGTGGCGAGCGTCTGCTCAAGCCGCCGCTGGGCTGCTCCAGGGGACGCAGGTAGCGCAGCAGCTGGGCGACGCCGCCGCCGAAGAAGGGCAGACGGACGAGATTGTCGCCGCTGCGTGCGAACAGATCGTAGCGCCTCACTGCCTCCGGCTGTGGCAGCCACAATGCGGCCAATGCGACGGCCAGCAGTGCGTATGCGTAATGCATTCTTAGAAACTCGGCGTTAGCGGCGTTCGAATTTGCTTGATGAATGTTGCTCGATTCGATGTTCGATTCTGTTTGGCATGCGGCACGCTTCGAATTGGCCAAATAACGGCTACATTTTTCGCTTTTGCCTCTGTTCTCAATTCTCTACACACACACACACACACACACACGCCACAATCGTCTGCTGGGTCAGAAATTTGCATAGCTTAACTTTTACTTTGCTCGAAATGTTATAAATAACTGTTATACTGTTATACTGCCAAAACTATTTGTTGCAGTTCTCAGATGCTTTCGTTTCGCCTTCTCTCCCTCTCTCTCTGTTTCTGTCGAGGTCTTTCACTTACGTTCTCTCTCTCTATCTGTCTCTGACTTTGTTCTCTGCACGTACAACGTGAGGCATATTCGACCTCTTATCATGTATAATATTGGAACTAACCAGTTTTTTGATCCGCCATACTTATCCATAATAATCATATAAATCTTATTTGTGCCATAAATCTTAGTTAAAATTCATTGTCGTAGCTCGTGATTTACATTCAATAAAGTCGTATATTTTCGGAATGCTGGGAATTGGGAAATTAATTAATCAATCAAATTTGAAAATGATAATAGATATAAGAATAAACTGAATGGGACTGTAAGATTTATTTATGGAACATTCCTGAAATAAATTTGTATATATTTTTAGAAGACTTTCAGAGAAAGTTTTGAGCAAAGATACTCTGTAAATGCTCTGCAGTTCATTTATGGATCATCAATAATTTGTATTTGATTTGTAGACTAAATGAAAATAATTTATAAGTCATCCGTCGATCGTTTATAGATCATCTGTCATCATCCGCAGTTTAGCTGTAGATCATTTTGTTGGCAGACAATTGAGCATATATAGATCATCTATACATATACGAAAAACCATCATCTAATATCTTGAGGTGTTCATAAATTGTGTATATTCTTTGAATATGATATTTTTGGTCGTATGCCCTAGACTTTTCTACCCCAAAGATATGTTCGTCTGATTCTAGAGAATCACCCTTTCAGGGTAATTGTAGTACGCTTTCAAAACGATTTTCTTTGTTTTTCTTTTTCAATAAACATGTCTCAGTCTATTTTGATATATTCAATTTGTCTAGTTACAAATAAATAAATAAATAAATAGTTTCGTATAAATAACATTACAAAAAAAAAAAAAAATAAATAAATTATGAATGCGAGAAAAAAAAATTCATATTGAGCTAAGTCTAGGAGGAAGGCAACTAGCGAACGCGGCGACGGATGCTGCGGGTGCTGCTGCGGGCATCCTTCGAGCGACCCTGAATGATGGCGCGAGCGAGGGTGTCGGCAAAGGTGTAGCCATCCTTGCCGTTGTACTGGATGAACTTGGCGGGCAGGACGAAGCCGTAGCGACCCGTGTCGCCCATCTCAATGGTGTAGGCGTACTTGATGCCCGCAATGCCCTTGGCCCAGTCATCAGAGCCACCGGCAGCGGGATAAAGCGTCGTAGCCGACGATCCCACAGTATACTTGACGCCCGAAGACTTGGTGATAATCTGAAATGGGCGGAGGAATGGATATTGAATTGGTATTCACGAATGATTCGCTAGGCCAACTGATCTTACCGAGCCCGCTTGGCGTGCCACACGATCCAGATCGGCGCGATCCTTGGTTAGTTGATAGTCATAGCCCCATGGATAGAGTATGTATTGGCCGTAGCTGTGGAACGAGAGATACGCCTGGAAGGTGTCGCGTGGGAAGCCGCTGATGAATTTCGAAATGTAGAACGTTTCGGGCTCGGAGAAGGCCTTGCTGCCACGATACGTCTGGGAGCAGGGACTGGCCGAGGTGCCCTTGCCGCCCCACTTGTAGCCAAAGTTGCGATTGAGATCGACGCCCGGACATTGCCGACCATGGGAGCGCATGTTCTTGCGCCACAGGCGATCCGTTGTGTGGGAGTATTCATAGCCGTCGGGATTGGCCACCGGATGGATGTACCAGTTAATGTTGCGCATGTGATCGGGCAGATCCTCCCAGCCCTCGATCAGCTGATTGGCTATGAAGGTGACCGTGGCCGGGCTGATCCATTCGCGGGCATGCATGCCACCATCGATCCAGACGCTGGGATTGCGTGCATTGCCATTTGAGATCCTGCGACGATTGGGCATTAGTCTTCTCCTAAAATATTAAGTTCTGTTTTTCCACTTACTTGAGTATCTTGAGCGGACGCTTCTCCACGGAGTAGCCAATCGTTTCGGTGGAGCAGATGTCCGGATAGGTCTTGGCCATATAGTCAATGAAGCCATGAATGTCCTCCAAGCGATGGTATGCCTGCCAGGTGAGCCGATGTCCTGTGAGAAGAGACCGAGAGAGAGAGAGAGGGATTGAGTTTAGTTTACGCTAACAAACTATGGCAACCCCAACGGGCCGTTCATTCAACTCGGTCGTAAGGAAACCAAGTGTCAAGTGCCTCGACTTGGCCCGGGCCTCAAGGAAATTGCGTGTCCTGTCTGTTATTGATTAAACAAGTGTCTTGCCGGGCTGCCTACCCAATTGCCTAGGCCAAGTTCATGTCTCGGTCTCAAGTGCAACTTCGGTGGCGGTCGTAAACGTGCGAGTGGGCGTGGCAATGGCATTTAAAAAGCTGTCGCAACTGTTCCGCCTGTCACTCAATCGGGAGACTCGATGTCTATTTTTTCCTTTGCAACCCCTTTTCGATTGTCTTCTTGATTGCATAAATTTTGAACCACCTTCACGGTCTGTTCCTCTGATATACCTTGCCAAGCGAAGTGCTTGATATGGGGTATATTGGGTTAAATGTCATATGATGATGGCCTAAGCTAATTGAAAGAAGTGATCGATTATTGCATGTATCTATTCACTCAGTTAAGTTCGATAAATATCGATTGGTAACGATCATGAATGAGACTTATTGGCACTACATTTGACGTACAGCTATACAGATTAGAAATATACAAATCACTTTTAGCTCATGTCTAGCTATGTTTCATAGAGTAATTCAGAAAAAATTTCTATATTCAAATAATCGATAAATCTATATCGATCTATAGATTGGGCGCATATTTCAATTGAATTGAGAACCGTTACGAATAGCTGCATTGTACAGGGTATCTATGGTCGACTCACTCAAGTTTCTGCTCTACCTTTGCACCGTTATCGTGCCTTGTGACACTTTTCGTTTTATGACTTTTCGCACGCCTCAGCTATTAGCTGCATTAAAAGCTCATTTATGGCGACACCCAAATGCTACCCCAAAAATTTGCATATGCTTTCATTTCAGTTCTTCTTCTTCTTCTTCCTCGTTATACTTTTGCTTTGGGCACTCACCCTTGCGATTCTGGAGCTCGGCGATTTGTTCGGCGGGGGGATTCTCGACTTCGATAACCTGCTGCAGGTTATCGATCAGCACGATGCGCGATAGATTCGCGGCGCGTATGTGACGCTCAGCAGCGGCCAGCACCTGTGGCTTCAGCAGGTAGTCCACCTCCTGTTTCACCTCCTTCCACAGCTGTCCATCTGCGGGAGATAGATGGGAGAGAGGCAGATAGGAAGAGGCCTGTGGCATGTGGCATGTGGCACCTACCGTATTTCGTTTGCAGCTCATCGGCCAGCTTCTTGTCCTTGTCCGTTTGCACCACAATACGCCAGAGCTGGGCTCCATCGTAGCGTCTCAGCTGCGCATTGAATGCACTCTCTGTGGCCGTCTCCTGCTCCTGCTCCGCGTCCATGTCTGGCAACGGATCCTGCTGTATGAATGAAGCATTCACATAGTTCAACACGCTATCGATGACCTGAATGGGCTCCGACTCGCGCTGGGGTGTCTGTGGCACTACGGCGGGTATGATTGTGGTCAGGATCGATTGCTCTGGCTCTGGCTGAGGAGCAGCTGGAATTTCGACTGCAACTTCAGCGGGAATTTCAGAGGGGATCTCAGCGGGAGCATCAGCAGCTATTTCGACTAGAGTTTCAGCAGGAGTCTTGGCGGGAATCTCGGCAGGGATCTCTGCTGGAGTTTCAGCTGGTATCTCTGCGGGAATTTCTGCAGCGATTTCAGCTGGAATCTCTGCTTGGATTTCAGCTGGGACCTCATCTGGAATTTCTGCAATCATTTCAGCTGGCACATCATCTTGTGGCTCTGCTTCCGGCTCAGCTTGTGGCACAATCTGCTCCTCTGCTTCTGGCTCAGCTTGGATTGTCTCTGGCTCTGACTGAGGCTCTGACTGTGGCTCAGCTTCAGTTGCAGCTTCAGCTTGTGGCTCAGCATCGATTACTTCATCAGCCAAGATCTCATTTTGCTTTTGCGTTTCTTCTGGCTGCTCCTCCACAGCTTGCTCCGCTTCCGGCTGCACCTCCGGCTCGACAGCAGCTGCCGTTGGTTTGCCAGCTTCCTCCTCGTTTTGTTCAGGCTCACTGAGAACTTCGATAAGCTGTGATTCGGCATCGTTCAAGGTTTCCTTCTCAGCCTCCGCGACGATGGGTTCCGACTCGGCTTTAACTGGAGTTTGCACTGGAATTTCTACGGGAGTCTCGACTGGAGTCTCAACTGGAGTTTCAGCAGGAGCTTCACCTGGAGCTTCAGCTGGAGTTTCTATTGGAGCTTCAGCTGGAGTTTCAACTGGGGCTTCTTCTGGTGCATCAGCTAGAGTTTCAGCTGGAGCCTCAATTGGGGTTTGAGCTGGAGCTTCTACTGGGGCTTCAACTGGAGTTTCAGCCAGAGCTTCAGCTGGAGTTTCGTCTGGAATTTCCACTGGGGCTTCGACGAGTGTTGCCACTGGAATTTCAGCTGGAGCTGCCACTGGCTCCTCCACTAATGTTTCGGCATCTTTTTGGCTCTCCTCTGGCGTTTGTTGCTCTTCAGCGGCATCACTGGCCACTGGCATGGCTTCCTCGATCAGCTGTTCCGTGGCTGTCTCCATTATCGGCTCAGCAGCATCCGTTTGTGTCTCGAAATCTTCGACTGGCTGCTCTGCTGGTGTCTCCTCAGCTGGGCCGAGTGACTGCTCGTCCGGCTGGGTCTGCTCGTCGGCTTCGGTTGCGTTCAGCTCCTCGGGCAGCAGCTCGCTCATGGCTGCACTCAGGCCTTGCTCAATATTCGACGAGATGGGGTCCAGCATGGATGATGATGCCTCGGTGGTGTCCACTTCGTTCTCAGCAACGGCCACTGGCTCCTGCTGTTGCTCCACGATTGGATCTGGCTGGGATTCAGCTGGCTCTGAGTCCGCTTGCTGCTCCACTGGCTCAGCCGGGCTGTTCTGCTCATCCGTGGCAGCTGGCGTGCTCTCCTCGGCCAGCAGCTCATCGTCGGCCTGCGCCTCCTCGTTGGCTTGCTGAACTGCCTCGGTAGTCGCCTCTGCCATGGCCTCCAGCTGTGCTTGCTCCACAGACTGCTCCATGGGCTGCTCAACCACATGCTCCTCGATCAGCTCCGGCGATGCGATCTCCGCTGCCACCGGCTCCATGTCGGCCTGTTCAGTTCGCTCGGTCTGTGCCTCAACCACATCGCTGGGCAGCTCCACCAGCTGCATGACCGGCGCATCTTCGCTCTCCAGCATCAGCATATCGGCGCTCTCGCCCATCGCTGCATTCTCAGCCTCTGCGGCCGCCTCTGCCTCAGCTGCGGCCTCGGCCTGCGCTTCAGTCTCCTCGATGGTGTTGCGATTCACATGCTCCGTCTCGTCCAGCTGGCTGGCCACAGACTCTGGCACCAGCATGAATATATCCGTGGCGCCATTCGCCGGCACCGCGGCCATCTTCATGTCATCCACGACAACGGTGGCTGGCTGCGATTCAGGTTGGGTTTCGGCTGGCGCCGACAATTCGTTGCGCTCCAGGGTCAAGCGATCCAGTGACATGGCCGCCGTTTGGTTGGCCGCCAACACCAGCAGCAGTAGAGCTGTTGTTGTTGTCATAGTAGTTATTTTTGTAGTTGTTGTTGCTGTTGTTGTTGTTGTGGCTTGAAATGCTGCTCTTGATCTCGCGTCGTACATCTTAACGAGATCTAACAGTAAACCGTAATGAGACATGTCCCATTGGTGGAGTGGAGCTTTTATACCAACGCTTCGACAGTATTGCCATTTCATTTTCGATATTTCTCTCTCGACGGCGCCGTTGGCAGCGCAGTCAGCGCTCAGTGCGAGCGAGTGTCCGCTTACTGTATGCATGCCTCTGTGTATATGTGTGTGTGTGTGTGTGTGCGTGTGTGTGTGTGGGGCAATCGTGTTATGTATGTAGATTGTGGCGATTGCTTGTGACCAGCACCAGCAGCAGCACCAGCAGCAGCACGAGCAACAGCACGAGCAACAGCTACAGTAACAGCGACGTTAGCGGCGACTGCGACGCTAGCTGCGACAGCGACGCCTCTCTTCCTTGTGGGACGCGAGCGTTGAGCGTCGCCCGCTTTTATCGGTTGCATGAATCTTCATAAATGCGATGCTATTTGTTGTTGTTGCTGCTGTTGTTGTTGCTGTTGTTGCTGCTGCTGCTGTTGTTGTTGAATCTTTTATGTTAATTTTCAAATCGGTTCGTAGACAAATGTCACCAACTGCCGCCCGCTCTCGCTTTCTTTCCAGGGGTTGATTTGATTATAATCATAATATTAATGTTGCTGTTGCTGTTGTTATCTTTTCTATTCCATTCCATTTCATCTTCATCATCATCTTCTTCTTCTCTGACTTATGTTAATACATAATACCATGGCTTAAAGTCTACAGTCTCAGAAGTACCTGCCCAACAATTATCGCACATACCCAGTATTTTTTTATTTTTTATTTTTACTATCTGTAAATAGTTTTTGTTTACTCTTAATGGGGATTCCCCATCCGGATTGACTTTCTTTGCAAACTGTTATATAATATATTTTGCTAGCTAAGTTTTCCCTAGTCGAATTCTGAGCATGGAATCGCTGTGAGCATTATACAACGATATATTTTATATAGTAACTATACGATATCTGAATATCTTGACATTTGGGTAGCCAAGTGCGCATTATACGTTGCACGTCATACGCGACGATACGATATACGATATACATATATACATATATGCGTGTATGCACTTTCAATGCCCCACCGAAAATGACTTGAATAAACGCAGCGATTATTGATTGATATTTGGAGCATGTGCTATATATATTTACATATATATAAGGCTGATTGCACTTTCTACATACATACATCTGGGCCCATGCCTATGTTTATCGATCATTAATTAGTGTCTGGCCCTTGTTTATCGATTTCGATTTCGATTTCGATTTGCTCATAATGCCACTTAATACATACATATGTATGGGCTTTTCTTTATCTTAATCTGACTTATTGTGGCTTGACAAAGCGCGTTGGGGGCCGGGCGTGGCTGGTGAGACGTGCCCGCCCACAAATGAATGACAAACAGATGAAATTGGCAGCTACTCAAAAATTGATCGATTGTTGTTGTCTTCTCGTTGTCTTGGCTTTTGAGATTTCCAATTTATGAAGCATTGACATGATTTCTGAATGAGCGCAGCTCTTGTTATTGCTATTGTTGTTGTTGTTGTTGTTGTAGCTCTGCTCTGATCTACTCTCGCTCTCTAATCAATCGCCGCTTTAATGCCGCTCCTTTCACTTTAGATATATGTATACATATCTACACATATCTACATATATGTATATCGGTTTATCAATTGTCAATTGAGGAAGAGCGTATGGAGCTCAAGTAATTGCAAATAATCAACATTTGACTGAAGTAGTGAAATTGTCCTTAATACACATAAATACCCAATTGACGCTGCTCTGTATTTATGTATATACATATATATATATAGTCATGAGTATATCTACTTATCCATAACAAGTATCTATAGGCAAATTGCGAATGAGACACAGATAGGAAATTTGCCTTCATAAAGATTCACTTTCCTCTCGAAGTAGAGAAATCCATAGAAGCGGAGGAAAAGTTTCTATTTATAGCTATATTATCTATTATTAATATACATATATCATTCAACTTTTCCAACTAGAAATTTATATTTGTAGATTGAATCCATTTAGAATCTATACTCATATGATCTATTCATTTCTAATGATCTATTCATTGCTGTATTATCTCGGTATCGATTATTATTATAGATAAACACGCTACTTTGAGTAATGTTTACCTAGATATTCAAATGATATTGCTTTCTTCTCACATCACATATAAGGATAGCATATGTAAAATCGATAAACACTGCAAAATGTTATCGACAAATCCATGCACACTTTCGATAAGAACTAGAGCCGGTTAAGCTAGACTCTTCAGAAAATAGACCTATAGTATAGCATACTTTTGGTATGCTCTGACACATATTACAGGGTATATCTCTCATAGTATAATAAATTTAAAGAACTATTGATTGAAAATTTGTCATGGAGAAAATTTGACATGGGGAAATGGTGCTGCCAGTGTGAAGATTTATAGCTCTACCCATGCTGGGCCACATGTCTCAGACATTCCCCTTGGGATTAAGAGTTCACTCTCCTAAATACCTAAGTCGAAAAGTTCGTATACGTCACGAGTCGCCATTCATACAATGGCTCAATGAAGGAGGGAAAAAACAAAATACCTCTTGTAATATTTTAAGTTGTTTAAAATGTTTCGCTCGCTAGGTATTTTAAATGAAATGGAAAGTGGGGATTAGCGAGCGAGTTTGTTTTTTCTTTTTCGAGAAATATTTAAAAGACACACACAAAATAACAAAAAAAAAAAAAAAGAAACAAAAACAAAAAAATACGAAACACGTACGTAAACATCATTAACATATGAGAAACAAGACCCAAGACTCGTATATGGGTTAGTCGAGCTGGTCTATGGGACCCAGTGGATGACATTTGCCTTGGCCAACTACCAACTACTACCAGAATCCGTCGGCGAAATGAGCTGAGCGATGAAAGCGAGAGTGCTGCCAGAGCGCTTCAAGTGGCTCGTCAGCAAAGCACAAGAAGAAGAAGAAGAAGGAGAAGGAGAAGAAGAAGGCGAAGAAGCCGAAGAAAACACACAAAAAGCTGAACGCTTTGTAATGAGACTTGAACGAGTCCAAGAAAAGGGAGCGAGCGAGAGGGGGGAGGGGCGTATAGAAGGAGAGAGATCGTTCAATAGGAGCTGGACGCGTGGGCGTGCGGACAAACTTCGGTTACATAGAAGAGTCACAAAACTTTCTTCTTCCAATATTTCCGCTGCCTCATAGAGTGCATTGTTGTTACTGTGGCCATTGTTGTTATTGTTACTTGAACAGCGCAGCGCAGCTGAGTAGAGCAGAGCAGCAGAGCACACACACACACAAACACATGCACGCACACCCACACATCATCAATGTAATTATCTGCGCAGTGTAGCCAAAGTCGTCATCGCTTACCCTTGTTAAATACAACACACACACACACACACAGACACTCACACACACACTCACACATACACATGCAAGTGTGACATGCGAGGGCACGTACCAACGCACAGTGGTACCAGATTTCATTTGCCATACCCATGCATTTATGCTGAAACAGATCTTGACTCTCTGATTTCATAATGAAAACAAACGGATCGTAATTTTATACTTGGACTTACGTAATCTTATTGCATTTTCATAACTGTTGTTTCTACTTGAATGTTAGATATTAGTTGTCTATGCCTAAATACGGGAAGAAGATATGTACATATATCCCTGCGCTGATATTAGCTAGAATGTAGAATGGAAATCTAAACATATATTTAACTGATTTTATCCATCTCTTTCTATCTCTCATTCTTTATATTCCTATCGCTTCCCAGAACTGTCTCTATTTAGACCATCCAATAGAATACAGGAAAATTAAGAGATTTAAGTTCTGTGCCCAGTTCCGCTCTATGTTTATATACATCGTATAAGTAAATTAGTTTCCCTATGGATACTACATCATAAGTTACAACGTTAGGGATATGTACGGAAACGTTAGCTCCATTTTATTAAGAGCCAACTACCAAGTGGACTGTGGGTGAACAGTAATAAGTTTACTATTAGCATTACTATCATAACTCTAGCATAAGGGAACATATTGAAGTAGAACACTTGCGCTCAATGCTCAATCAATCAAGTAATATCAATCAATATCAATTCACATATGCGATTTCAAGGAATTACCAACTTAAAGCTTTCGAGTCTTACGATTGCTATCTATCTAACTAACTAACTATCTAACTATCTAACTATCTATCTATCTATCTATCTATCTATCTGTCTATCTATCTATATGTCTGTATATCTATCATTTATCTATTTATCGCAATATCAGCATATTTATCCATCTATCTATCAGTCTATCCATCTAACTATCTATCTATCAGTCTACCTATCTATCTATCTATCTACCTATCTATCTTTCTATCGATATATCTATCTAACTATCTATCTATCAGTCTACCTATCTATCTATCTATCTACCTATCTATCTTTCTATCGATATATCTATCTAACTATCTATCTATCAGTCTACCTATCTATCTTTCTATCTATCTATCTATCTATCTATATATCTATCTATCTATCTATCTTTCTATCTATCTATCTATCTATCTATCTATCTATCCTTCTATCTATCTACCTATCTATCTACCTATCTATCTTTCTATCTATCTATCTATCTATCTATCCTTCTATCTATCTATCTACCCATCTATCTTTCTATCTGTATATCTATTTATATAGATATATATCTATCTACCTATCTACCTATCTATCTTTCTATCTATTTATCTATATATCCCATCTATCTATCTATATCTATATACTATATAGAAAGAGTTTCGTTGATATATATTATAAGATAGATTCTACTCAGCTTGTTTGTCTAGTTTCGGTAGCACTGTGCGAGCTGGTTGCGTAGCTGTTGCTGTTGTTGTTTTTCGACTGGTTTTCAGTTCTTGTTGTTGTTGTTGTTGTTGTTGCTGTTGCTGTTATTGTTTTTCGCCAAACTCCGAGAAGTGTAGCTGAGGAGAGGAGGGAGACTAGGGGGTTTGTCGTGTCAATGTGTTTTTTGTTTTTATTTGGGGGGGGTTTGGGGCTTTCGAGCTATACGGCAGCAACGGTTGAAGGAGAAGGCGCGTAGAAACTACAGTGAACAATAAAAAGTGTTTGCCGGTGTTGCTGTTGCTGTTGTTGTTGTTGTTGTTATTTTGTTGGCTGTGGGCCCGCTGGGGTCTGTGTTGCCGTTAGCACGGCGCACTTGACACACCCAACAAAGGCCGTCAGCCGGGCCACTTGGCAGGCGGACTTTCACGACTCGACTAATCCGTAAATAATAAATATTATTTGCATTTGAATTCGCTGCAGATGGAGGAGCTGACCGAGGCAGAGGATTGTGCAGGAGTTGGCTTGCATCGACGCCGCAGCAGCAGCAACAGCGCCACCCAGCCACAGGCACAGCCACAGGCACAGGCACAGCTCCAGACTGGGCCACAGACACCGGCCAAGGCGCCGGCCAAGGGGCCGGCAGTGGCCAGCAGCCAGCCCATTGCTCCGATGGCCAGCTACTCGGAGAAGGCGGTGGGCAGCTCGCCGAAGCGCTTGGTTCACACCATGAGCTCGCCCATTGAGCCGATCGGGACGTGCAGCGTGTCGCGGGAGCATGTGCTCAAGCAGGAGATCGAGCAGCTGCAGGAGCAGCTCAAGGACACGGAGGAGCGGCTGGCGTCGGTGCGGCTGCAGAGCGAATCGCTGTCGCAGACGCAGCGCGCTCTGCGCGAGCAAAACAGTCGGCTGCAGGAGGAGTCCGAGATGCTCAAGCTGGATGTGCAGCATCTGCATGAGTGCGCCGGCGTGCTGCGCAACGAGCTGCAGTCGGCACGCCGGGATCGGGATGAGGCGGTGCAGCTGGAGCGCTCGTTGCGCAGCGAACTGGAGGAGGTGCAGCAGGAGCGGCGACTGGCGGCCGAGAGCAAGGAGAAGGATGCCCGCATCATACAGGACTTGCAGCGCCAGTGCCGCGAAATGGAGCGCATCCTCATGCGCAAGCATCCCGACTCGGTGTCGGCTCTAATAGGTGAGCAGCCACGCCCCAGTGCTAGTCCTTGAACGAATTCCTAAACTGTTATCTTGCAGTTGCCTCGAAGAGCACGACCATGAGTTCGCTGAACGACCAGGAGAACATGAGCAGCCGCAAGCTGTTGGAGCAGCGCATCGCACAGCTGGAGTCGGACGCCAAGGAGCAGGATCGTAAGGCGCAGCAGATCCTGGCCAATGTGCAGGCGCGCTTCAATTCCGTGCAGGCCAAGTACGAGACGCACATTGCGGATCTGGAGACACAGGTGCTCAGGTGAGTCTGCTGCAAAGCTTGAGTAGCCCCTCGTGGTCATCTCTGTCTCTGTTCCGCAGTCTGCAGGAGATCAACACGAAGCTGAACGAACAGATCGAGTCGCAGGTGCGCACCCTGGATCGCTTTATGCAGAAGCGTGCCGACAGATACTACAACAACTGCACCCAAACGGATGCAGAGCTGGAGCTTGGCCAGCAGGGCACGGAGCAGAGCAAGGGCATCGGCAGCGGCAGCGGCAGCGGCAGCGGCAGCAGCACCACCGGCACCCAGACGCTGGCGAGCAGCTCCTCGATGCGGGATCACAGCACAAACACCATCGGCTGCCCCTCGCCCAGCGTCAGCTGCCAGCAGCATCTGCTGCATCATCAGCAGCAGCTGCACTCGGCCGGCAGCAGCAGCACCAGCAGCACGGCCAACTCGACGCCCAACACGTCGCGGCCGAACTCGAAGCAGAGCGGCGCACAGCGGCGCAATCCCTCGGCCGCCCTGGGCGTCTCCAAGCTGCCCATCTCCCAGTCGGACTCCACATTGTCGCTGCTCAGCCATGGCCATGGCCCAACTGGCGGCGGCGGTGCCGGCGGCCAGCCGCAGGACTCCCAGCTGCTTAGCTCGGTGCGCAGCATGCGCATCGATTTGGCGCTGAAGAACAAGGCCATGCAGCGGCTCACCCACGAGCTGGATGACTGCAAGAAGACCATACGGAAGCTGCAGCGCGAGCGGGAGAGGGAGAGAGATCCAGCCGGAGGCGGTGGAGTGGGAGCAGCTGCTGTTACTTCAGGTAAGCCTAAACCTACATAGACAACGATGTGCAGGTGTGTGTGTGTGCCTGTGTGTGTGTGTGCATGTGTGCATGTGTGTGTGTGTGTGTCACTCGGTCGTTGCTGCTGCTGCTGCTGCTGCTGCTGCTCGTGTAATTTATGGACTTTCTCTGCTCGTCAGCACGTACAAGACTTAAAGCCAAGCGAAACACGCAAATAAATTGCTGAAATAAATCATTGCCTGCCTGTTGTTGCCTGCCTGCCTGCCCGATGGCCTGGCTAACTGTCCGTCTGTCTGTCCGTCTGGCCATCTGTCCATTTGTCTCTTCGTCTGTGTGTGCCGGTCTTACCCCTCCTTCGGGCTGCTGGCCCCTCCGACGCTCCTGAGCAGCAGCTAGTGGCCAACTTTGACCGCACAGTTTTGTATTTAATACCCTGTAATGTGCCAAACAGTCGGGGTATATTGGCTATGTTATAGACTATGCGAAAAGTAGTAGAGAATTATGTATCTTGTGTCTGTTCAACCATTAAACTTCTTCAAATTTGCTTTCGACAAAAGGTTCTATAGCAAATAAATTGATGTATCGATATGTATCGATAACTTTGTAAGTCAGCTGTTTCAGGTCTCTTTGAAAGCTATCAAGAGCTATAAATCTGAACTATTTTTTACTGTATATATCTATCCTAATTCATTAGTCACTACTCTGCCTTCTTGATATCGATAAAAATCGATAGATTTTGAAGAATTAGCACTTTTAAGTATTATCATTTGCATATTTGCAACTGTTGCAATTCTTCCTAGTTAAATTGTCTGTCCAAAATACTGATAATGGCAATGTGCCACGAAATCGATAAATATCGATAGATTCGTATTAGTTTAAATCATATTTTCTGGTGTAAAATTGAGAAATAATTATAGATAGTATGGAAAAAACACATACGTTAAGGCTTTGGTTTGTTGTTATAAAATCGATAAATATCGATAGACCAACTATCGTTTATATTTGCACATCTATAAAGTCTCAAGAGCTCTGTGCATCAGAGTATTGCCTATGCAACCTATGACATCATTATCGCGGCTCGTTTGCTACGCTCTGAGCGCTCTGCTAGTCGAGCATGCCCGACTAGACCAAGCACACTCGCTTCTTTTCGCACTCATTTCAACGGGCAGTGGTCCAAGCGCGCATCGCACAAGAAAGAAACAGAAACAAAAACTAAACACGTTAGCAACGCGTTTAGTAACCACGCCCCCCTTTTAGCCGTATCGCCCCCTTTCGCTGGCCGGCGGCAACTCGGCCACTTGGTTATGTCACCAGCATGCCGGCGGGGGGCGGGGGAGGGGCGTGGAGCGAGGGGCGTGCAACAGGTGGAGGATGCCAGCAAGGGGACGAGAGAGA